>AJFK01000847.1:0-44844 GCA_000467715.1 Hysterium pulicare CBS 123377
TGCTGGGGCGAGACGGAACGGGAGAGGAATTTGGTTGTGCCGTTTTGACGTTCGAGGCGGATTTGTGAGGGCGACTTGAATCCCTTATGAAATGGCAGTGGATTGTACCAGAATATATACAGTTGCAGCGAGTGACTGTTCACTTGGAGTGGGTTGGGGTGCCGCTGTGTTGGCGCTTCTCGATGCAGGTGGCCTTCTGGTTGGCGCTCGAGAACTCTGCTGGAGACGTGGGGCGGCATCGGCGGCGGCTGTTTGGCGCCTGACCTCGCGCCTCGACCGCATTTTCCAACACCACGAACCCCATCATGAAACATTCACCAACGCGTTATTTTTGGCAAGTTCCTTCGTCAGCTGCTTCGCTCGGATGTTGTGAAGCATCAATCTGCACATGTAGTGGGCAATTTCCCATTCCTCAATCCAGGGCTTTATATACCTACAGACGGGTGTCAATCTTCCTTGAACGGTGAACTCCTTTGGCGGTTCAAGTCTGGAAAGATCCTATTCCATGCACTTTTTCCAGACTAACCCTGACGACAGCAACTTGCTTAATGCCTTCCCAGAGTCTGAATCGGCTTTGGAGACTGGTAGTGAATCAGGTGGCAGGCGACGACCCATGGCGGAAACGCTTTGTTGACAGTCGCACTTATCGTTGCCCGGAAATATACTTGTGAGAAGAAGCTCTGGCAAAGGAAGGTAAAGCATGTCAAGACTGGACAACTGTCGCAACTTCCTGGTGGGCTATCAA
Source organism: Hysterium pulicare CBS 123377 (assembly GCA_000467715.1). Taxonomy (NCBI): domain Eukaryota; kingdom Fungi; phylum Ascomycota; class Dothideomycetes; order Hysteriales; family Hysteriaceae; genus Hysterium; species Hysterium pulicare. The sequence goes on from AJFK01000847.1 coordinate 746, forward strand.
TGCTACTTCCATATCAGCATGGAGCTATCTCCTAACGATGTTTCTAACTCTCCATGTTGTTATCGCCTTGATTCCATTCACCTTTCGATGTCCGCTTAGCGCCAGTCCGATATCACCGTTCGCTTCATTTCATAACTTTCACGCTTCTACAATTTTTACCATCATGTCTCCCTCGTGTACCATCACGTCTTCCTCCTGTGCCACCGCATCTTCCTCCTGCACCAGTTTGTCTTCTTCCTGGAGTACAAGTCGACTAGAAAAGGAGAGAATATTTCAGCAAACCATCAGGCGCTGGCAGCTTGGGCGCAACCCTTATCAGAGAAGATCTCTCCTGGTGGAAGATACTCACCACAAGCTGTGCACAAGCTCACTTCACAAAGCAATGCTTGACGGATTGCGAGACAGCCGGACAACTCATGGTGACTACGGTGTTGATGAAACGATATGGTATCCCAACCGGCCTCAACGCAACACATTTCCAGAGTCGAAACGGTCCGACCCTAACGAAGCGTGTAATCATGCCGCGAGTGTTGATGACAAACTCCCTAAACTCGCTTTGGAGAAACTCTTTCAAGACGATGAATATCCCAGGTTGCGTGGTGGGGATGCGCACCATCTTCGACGGCGATTGAGGAGTCTTTTGTCGCTCGACCATGTGCAGCAACGGAGACATACGATCGGGTCAGCCCCGTTGCCGAACCTGCATTTTGGTACATCTCTCTTGCGATCCCCATCAATTTCCATGTACTTAGACCCAGCCTCCACAACGGATGGCAACCGGCCATTACCTCCAACATCTGTCGAATCATTACCGCGGAACCATATCTTTTGGCGTAGGAGAAGGGCACGAAAGGTTCATCGGAAACTTATACAGGAAAGCGTGAGGGTAGCCGACGAACTTCAGACTCTTCTTGGGCGGCTTGCTCTCGAAGAGGCGGAGCTAAACTTCGTCGAGGGGATGCGATACTTCCATTCGATCGTTGGACCCTGAGCTTAAGCTCGTGGGAAGGATGCAGGCAATACAGAGAGGACGGAGCCAAGAGGGAGAGCTCTGTTGCAAACTGATTGATCCAAAGTTGCTGTTTACGAAGCCGGACAGGGGCGAAGGCCAGGGTTCAAAGTGTCCAATGCTTCCAAGTGTTGAAGCACTGGAATAATCCCACGATTTCTTCATCAATGGAACCAACGCTGTTCGTTAAATCTGAATCATGCCACTAAATTCAACCCCCGTGAACATTACCCAAGCTTAATGAGTGTACTAATTGTGCTGCTTGAATATTCGGATATGAGCCCATAGATGTAGAATGGTTGTACCTAGCTTTCCTGAAACTCGCCCATTCAAAACACCTAGTGAGCATCGGAATAGGGCAGTAGGCGCTCGGAATGATGCATCTCTAGTCTCGACATGGCCAGGTGATCCTTGTGTCTTATCCATGTTGTCAGCCACGTCCAGGGAAGATGCATTAGAGGGCGTTAGAGTGGCCACGGTGTATGAGGTAGGGCTGGATCGATGCGCTGTTCAGGAAAACATGCACAACATAACTTGATGCCCGAATGTTGAACATTGGCGGATGAGTGGACGTAGCTTGCTCGCACGTGAATGTCCCATTCCGCTTTTGCGGGGACGAAGCTCCGAGCAGCGAGGCGGTCAGAACTGAAAGTCGCTGCATTTCAAGAATGACGAACCACGAAGACAACCACCACTGACTTCTACCTCTCCGCCCCCCAACAACAACACCGTCAAGCACAAGCACAAGCTGGCCTTAGCGACCGAGAGCCGCGATGCGAACGAGACAGAAAGGGCCTGCACATAATCCCCACCTGAAGAGCTTGCCGGACTGAATATAAATTTCCCGAAAGCGGCGAATCATATCCCCTCCAACTTTGTGCAGCCTGGCAGCTTGCCTGCCCGCCAGAGTCTCTTCTCATCGATCTACTCAGCCTTTCGAATCACTAACACTATGATCACGAACACAGTGTACGACCGCCTGCTCCGGCGGGAGCTTGGTGATGGCCGACGCTTCTCAAAGGTCCGAGGCCTTTATGGAGACCGGAAATGGGTTCAGGATATGGACATCGTGAACGAACTAGGAGGTCACTCAGGCTGTGTAAATGCTCTAAGGTACGTTTGCTTTTCTAGGCAATTAAATCTACGTTCGAACTTCCTAGCTAATGCTTTTCTTTAGTTGGTCTCGTTCAGGCCGACTGCTTGCTTCAGGCTCCGACGATCAGCATGTTAACATCCACTCCTACCTCCCGGAATCGTCCTCGTCCCAGTTCAACCTCACGACCACAATCCTTACGGGTCACTCACAAAACATATTCTCCGTAAAGTTTATGCCATACTCGAATGACAGGACTATTGTCACTGCAGCTGGAGATGGCGAAGTCCGAATATTCGACATTGAGCATTCAGGACACTCCGGTGCACGTTCATCATCCGCGGCGAATACAGTAAGGCCCGGCAGGGTTGAGGTAGGGCTGCACGGTTTCCAAGATGGGGTCCGACTTATGACTGAGGGAGATTCAAATGCGAAAGTCTTTAGGTCACATAGCGACAGAGTTAAGAGGATAGTAACTGAGTCATCTCCATTCTTCTTCCTGACATGTTCAGAAGATGGTGAAGTCCGCCAGTGGGACACTCGGCAACCTTCCTCGGCGTATCCTCCACCACGAGATCACTATCCACGCTGGGCTTCATCGACTACTTCTGATACCGTACCGCCACCGCTCATTTCATACAAGCAGTATCATTTGGACCTCAACACCATCTCTTGTTCTCCTAGCCAGCCGCATTATATAGCACTTGGTGGCGCCCACCTCCATTGTTTCCTCCATGACCGGAGAATGCTCGGTAGGGACAGACTGGCTGAAAGGGGTGCACACCTTTCGTCTCCAGACAGTTGGAGTGATCAGGACGATGAACTCATGGGACAAGCTACGCAGTGCGTCCGCAAATTCGCGCCCAACGGCCAGAAGCGCATGCGACGAACTGACAATGGTCATATTACTGCTTGTAAGATTAGTGACGCGAACCCCAATGAAATCATTGTGAGCTGGTCCGGCGAATGGATCTACAGTTTTGATCTACTACGTAGCCCGGATGCTGGCGAAGAGAACGAAGAACAGGCCACCAACATGAGCAATGGTTCCGGGGGAGCCAAAGTTAAAGAATCAAAAATGCGTAAGCGTAAACGACTGATATCTGGTTCCACGACCTCTCAAGAGGGTTTGGACAGAGCAAGCTCTCGACAACGTACAGAGAGCAGCCGAGGCTCGGAGTCTAGGGAGCGGATGGCTCTAATGGTTCAGTACGAGAATGGGCAAAGCGAAGAGATCCCTATTGAACCCTCCTCTTCTAGATCGCGCAGTCCGCTATCCGAACTCAGAGAATCCATTCTCTCTGACTCAGAACGACAGAGTTATCGAATTGCAAAAGCCACGGTGAAACTACGAAAATCTATGTTCACGTTAAGTCAGCCGAAGAGGACATCTACCCCAGATCCAACGGGGCATGTTACGTCGTTTACATCTGTTCTTGGATTTTCCGCCTCGATTCTCCCGGAGATGGATGAGATTGCGCGAACATGGCGCTACCCTATCAATCCAAATGAAGTAGATGTTGCTTTCCAACGAAGACTCCGTGAAAATCGCGGAGCATCTAGACGCTTTGTCCAAGCTTCTGGCACACTTGCTAGAGTGCTGGGCGGTAAACTGAGAACTGGTGGCAACTCCGACGCTCTCACTTCGCAATACTTTACCTCAATTCAACCTGCGCCTAGTGAATTGCCTCTGCAACGCAATGAACAATTTGGGTATGACTTTCTCAAGGCCATTCTGCTCTGGCTGGATAGTGGTATTGGAGCTTTGCTGGACGGCTTCACGAGTTCATCTCGTCCAAGCTCTCGCTTGCCGATTGAGAAAGACTCCAGTGTTGATGCGGTTGAGGACGTTCTCATTCCATATCTCCTCCGGCTCGCAAGCGACGATCCAATCATGGATGTAGACGCTTCGCGTTTTGAAATCGATGAAAATCGAGTTGTCTTTTCCTCGGAGCAGGCCGCCGTAATCGCTTTTGCAAGTGCATTGAAGATGCCTTTTGAGGACTTATCCAGTGCTGTCGTCCCTGCTCCAAGCTCGGACCAGGGAATTCCCAACCCGGGCAACGTTCACGCTCAGGACCGGAGGACGGCGCTTAGATATTGGGCATTCCGGGTCGGAAGAGGTGTGCTCATGAATGCTGGTAAGGGAGTCAATTTTGCATTTGTGGATCGCTCCTTTGGTGGTATAGGTAAGGGGGATGCTGTTACCATGGCTGAAGAACGAGCGTTGAGAGCGAGACAAGAAGATATTGACCCAAATGAGGAAGATGATGTGGTTGTCAATGCAGAATTAGTGAGCAGATCATGGGCAGAACTCGACGCTCAGAGAGAAGGCGAAATGGCGAGTGCGTCTGTCGAAGCCCCTGAACCAGATCGGTTGAGTGGAGGCAATGCGCCACTCACACCTCATCCGGAGCACTCCACCGTCATTTCTGATGATGAGGATGACTCAGACGGTGATATTGATCCTGAAGATCTAGACGACGACGAGGACGAAGCCTCCGAGGATGGGGATGAGGGTACGGGCCCGGGAGCCCGTCTTCTGTGGCGCTCAGCTTTCGACCGCAGTAGATTTCGCGAGCGTGTAGAGTCAGACATACCGTGTTCACCACATACCAGACTATACCGTGGACACTGTAATGTCAAAACCGTCAAAGACGTCAATTTCTTTGGGTTACAAGATGAATATGTTGTTAGTGGTAGCGACTCTGGCCATGTCTTCATCTGGGACAGGGAGACAACCCAACTAGTCAACATCCTTGAGGGCGATGGAGAAGTTGTCAACGTGGTCCAGGGTAAGTCTCCTGAATCATCGAGACTTTAAAATAACTTAGATCATTAATCACTTGCAGGCCATCCTTACGAGCCCATGCTCGCGGTCTCGGGCATTGACCATACCATTAAAGTCTTCTCACCTGATACTCGAGCACGTCAGAATGCGCGCCAAGGCGTTGGTATTCGCCCCTCTGATCCAGCGACCTTCTCCTCACTCGGCTGGAGTCGTTCAAGACGCCGTCATCAACCCTCCGCTAATCTATCTGAACCCGCGGTGCCTCAAAGTCGGGAGGATGAGGATAGCGAGAATGAGGACTCTGAGGAGCATATTGGACCTAATGGGCTCAGTAGCCGGAAACGCATGCATTTGGAGTACCAAATCACTAGCCAGAATGATGTGGATCGCAAAGGCGGAAGTAGGGACGCTTTCATCACAGTAAGTAATGCCGAGATTTTGCAACTATTTGCTGTTCTTTCAAATCAAACAACAATCTCGTAAACTAGAGTCTCTTCTAATGCATTTTGTTTCTTTCGTTGCAGAGGACGATGCTTGCTCAATTGGCGGAACGTTTTCACGCAAGTCAAGATGGAGATGGGGACGTGGAGAGCAATGGGCCAATTATGATTAGTGACGATTGCACCGTGAGTAATTACTTCTCCTTTGCTCAAATCAAACATACTCAATATGGAACAGGTTATGTGATGATCATCATCACCATTGGCAAGAAATGAGCATACCAAGGATTTAACGGAAATTTGCATGGGGGGCGTTGGAAGCAGATATAACTATGATATCGAGTGTGCCATGAAAGTTTGCATGATGGATCAAAACGTTAATTATATTCAATGGACGTTCTGGTCCTACGAGTACTCAACGCCTATATCAACTAGACTGATGCTCTGTGACATACTCTCTTTGACAGTCTTGATCGTACAATACATGAGCCTCCGCTCAATGTGTCGTTATTACCATTTGTGAATATCCTGCACGTCCAAAAGCAACGCCTATAGTTCAGCTCAATTTGCCTTTTTCGCTTTGGCTTTTGAGGCCTTCTTCCGATTACTTCTTATCATGACCACGGATAGGAAGCTGCCCACAACGGTAGTGAAGAGGAGAATGAGGATAACTGGTATACGGATCGCCCAGACGCGTGGTGGAAAGAGGCTGTGGAGAGGGTGGTCGTCATCGACAAAGGGCTGGCGAGAAAAGTCAGTTGGTGTTAATTACGAAGGTTCAAAAGGAGCATTATGGGAGTCGACGAGAGACTCCTGAGCTGGGAAGACTAAGCGAGGAAGTAATACCATGAAGAGAGTCCAAATAGTGTAATATAGAAAGACGGCGGATGCTCCGACGAGCATGGTGAGGCCAACAAGGCGGTCCAGCTGAAAAGTCAATTAGTAACAGCATCACTCTGATAAATATTGCAGTCATGAGCATACCATATTGAAGAGGGCGACTGAATGAGGGACGTGAAACTGATTCTGGCAGAGAAAATGCTGTCGACGACGGTGAAGGAAGCTTGTGGTGCTGAGGACAGGTAGGGGTGGTCCAGCCACCTCCGAACAGTTTCGCCGCCTCCGAAAGCTCCTCTCTAAACTTTCTTCAAGAACTTATCAACCTGCTCTCCTGCCACTCACTCCGTTATAACCAACGGTGTTAGCCGCCGATCTCGACACGAAACAAACCACCAGATCACCGATACTGTAGACTTCGAGTTTACTCTTGTGAAAGACCGGCGAAGCATATTCGTCGCCATGATGGAGGTCGCATCCGCCGTCCGCATCCCGTCTCCAGAACCCGAACCGTACCGGAAGCGCGATCGCTCGCCATCAGAGCCGGGGCCTTCGAAACGCTTTCGTGGCCGCTATGAACGGGATGATGATGATGACCATCCTACGGAGCGCGTAAGGGAGCCTGTGCGTGAACCTGTTCGCCAAAAAGAAAATGGGATTAAACCGGATCCTGCAGACGATGACCCTCGGTTCAAGATGATCCAAAATGCATTCAGCGCGACCAGGAAAGCTCCCATAGATGACTCCAAGACTCGCGCAGGTGGAGCCTACATCCCTCCCGCCCGGCTGCGAGCCATGCAAGCCGCCATCACAGACAAGACGAGCCCGGAGTACCAGCGCATGGCTTGGGAAGCTTTGAAAAAATCAATACAGGGCATGATCAACAAGTGCAATGTGGCGAATATCAAGATGATTGTTCCAGAGCTTTTTGGAGAAAATCTCGTTCGTGGTCGCGGCTTGTTCTGCAGGTCTATCATGAAGGCACAAGCTGCCAGTTTACCGTTCACACCTATCTACGCCGCTATGGTCGCAATCGTCAACACCAAGCTCCCGCAATGTGGCGACCTTCTAGTCCGGCGCCTCATCATCCAGTTCAGGAAAGCCTTCAAGAGAAATGATAAGGCCGTCGCTGTGGCATCTTCGACCTTTCTCGCACACCTTGCAAACCAACAAGTTATGCACGAGACTACCATTGGACAGATACTGCTACTATTGCTCTACAAGCCCACCGATGACAGCGTAGAGATAGCGGTGGGAATCACAAGAGAAGTTGGGCAGTTTCTCGAAGAGATGAACCCTCCTATGGCGAATATTATTTTCGATCAGTTCAGGAGCATCTTGCACGAAGCGGACATTGACAAGAGAACACAGTACATGGTCGAGGTTTTGTTTCAGGTCAGGAAGGACAAATACAAGGACAACCCAGCGATCAAAGAGGAGCTTGATCTTGTTGAGGAGGAAGACCAAATCACTCATCGGGTGGGTCTGGACGACGAATTCACTGTCGAAGACGGTCTCAACATCTTCAAAGTTGACCCAGAATATGAGAACAACGAGGAAGCTTACAAGAAATTGAAGGCGGAGATTCTTGGCGAAGCGGAAGGTAGCGACGAGGATGAATACACAGATGACTCATCAGAGGATGAAGAACAGAAGGAGGAACGGGCCCTAGAGATCAAGGACCAGACGAACGCTGATCTGGTTAACTTGCGACGAACAATATACTTAACCATCAAGAGCAGCGGAGGTTTCGAAGAATGTTGCCATAAACTTATGCGCATCAACCTTCCCGTCGGACAAGAAAAGGAGCTCACGTCAATGGTTATCGAATGCGCCAGTCAAGAAAGGACATACGAGAAATTCTATGGCATGATCGGCGAGCGGTTCTGCAAGCTGAATCGTATGTGGTGCGACCTCTTCGAGAACAATTTCGCAGATTATTACGACACTATCCACCGCTATGAAACGAACCGCCTCCGGATCATCGCGCAGTTCTTTGCGCATTTACTTGCATCAAATGGTATCGGATGGCATGTGCTGCTGTGCATCCGCATCAACGAGGAAGACACTACATCGAGTTCCCGTATCTTCGTCAAAATTCTCTTCGAAGAGCTTATGCAGTCGTTGGGTCAGAAAACTCTCGTTGAGCGGTTGAAGGATCCCATGCTGCAGGAAAGTCTTGTTGGTATCTTCCCCAAAGATGACCAAAAGAACACTCGTTTCTCTATCAATTTCTTCACAGCCATCGGCATGGGTGTTCTTACGGAGGATATGCGTGAGTACCTCAAAAATAATGCACCGAAGCCAGCACCACTCCCAGAGCCAGAGAGCGAGTCGGAATCAGAGAGTGTATCATCCTACTCTTCATACTCTAGCCGTTCGCGCTCACGGTCGCTCTCTCGTACTCCACCCCGCCGCCGTCTTCCATCTCGTTCTCCCTCTCGATCCAAGTCTCCTGCTCCTCGGAGACGCCGCAGGCCCTCCTATTCTGTCTCACGCTCTCCGTCCCCTGCATCTCGCCGGCGCCGGTACTCGTCGACCCGTTCGCCTTCCCCGCCTCCGCGTAGACGAAACCGCAGCCCTTCTGAATCCCTGTCGCGATCACCACCTCCGCGACGACGACGTTATTCAACAAGTCCATCACGCTCTCCTTCACCTCCACCACGCCGTCGTCGACAATCAACTACTCCACCGCGTGAACGGAGACCTTCCCCGTCTCCTGCTCCTCGTCGCCGTAGTCCCCCTCGTCGACGACAACCGTCTACCAAATCGCCATCTCCACCTCCTCGCCGCGGTCGATACGAGTCAGACGCACCGGCTCGTTCTCCGCCACGTCGCAGGCGTACCTCTTCTTCTGCTTCGGCCTCGCCTCGCCCAAGGAGAAGGCGGAGTGAAACGTAGGCGTGATGAAGATGATATTGGGGGAAGATTCAGAGTTCATAGGACTTAGGATCGGAGGACGGGGTTAATATGACAATTTGCTCAGTGCAATTTTGAGTTGGTCCATTTGGGTCAATATATCTGAGTCAGTTAAGGAATGGAAGTTGGGGGTGCTGGGATGTATCATAATTTTAAAAAATTGACTCAGAACGTGGAAAATCCATTTACTTCAGTTCAAAGTATCTCACAGTATCTCAAAGACCTTCAAAATATTTCATTTGACGGATATGTTGGTGGCAACAATGGTTGATTTCAACGGGACGAGTGTTCTCTTAGCAATAGAAACGCTACACCAGCGTATACAGTAAGCTATCCCACCGTTCCATAATTGAATATGACCTTCACATCAACTTGACATCCTCATTTCCCACCCAGCTTCCAACTGCCAAAGCCAAGTCTGGGTGGAAGCAAACGAAATCCGTATCAGTCAAACCAATACCCAAGCCAAAAGATCCGTCCATCAACACCGCAAACTCCTTCGTCAGCAACTGTCTAGACCATATTCACCAAACAAACTCCCCGTACGCATCATCCATCCACCCCCTCCCCGGTCTCCTTCTCTCCCTCCTCAGCGACTTTCTTCACCTTCCCTTTCAACTTCGTCTTCTCCTTCTTATCCGACTTCCCGCCCTTCGAAACCCTCCCCTTGCGCACCTTCTCTCCTCCTTTCTTCCTCCGCGGTTTCTTTTTTGTCGTGGGTGGTGCTGGTGGTTGGGGAGACGAGGGCGGACGAATGCCGAAGCGCGCGTCGACAGCTATTTTGATGGCGTGGGCGCCGTGGTAGTCGCCTGCGCGGAGGGCGAGCATGAAAGCGGTTTGTTCGGGTTCGGTGGCGGAGTGGTGCAGCTGGAGGGACTCTTTCGAGATTGGAGAGGACATTTTCGAGAGTGTAGTTGTGGTAAGGATGGCCTTTGATTTAAGAAGATGGGTCTGCTTAGAGGAGGCGTATTCGAATGTGGGCTTTGGGGTTTGAGATGATTTGGTGGTGCACGGGAGTGGATGTTGCTGTACTCTGTCGGGTTAAAGATGGCGGAGGGAGCGGTTTATGGTTGTTTTCAGTGGTGGATTTTCACTCATGTGTGAGGTTAAGTCTGCTTCACTGAATATTATGGTGGATTTGTCTATGTAGGTTAAAAACAGTTTACTAAATGGAGTAGGTACTATTAGCATGTTCGTGGTTACCGAAACAGTACAATTAGCAAAAAGTTGACACATTCAGCCTCCTAGCAACTTATTAAGATACAATAGAAGCATCAAAGAAAGTGGATAGATAAAAAAAAGCCAAAAAAATTTTTGATGTAACTCTCCCTCGGGGAATCGACTACTTTCAATTAGCATGATATAAATTATCGATAAGACGGGCAACACTTACACCCCGGTCTCCCGCGCTTGTTGGTTGACAAGCGGAAATCATGACCACTAGACCAAGGAAGATTATTGAGCAGTTTGGAAATTTAATAATTATATATAGTAAGTTAATTTTTGTGGAGGCTGTCGCAGAGAACAACGTTCTGTTACTAAACTGTGGGTGCTTACTAACGTAACAGACCTTAGCGACTGAATCACGATCTCCGCTCGATGTCCTCCGTGTTGCGGTAATCTGCGTGTAAGCCTACCATTGCAATCACCAACCATGTCTTGCTTCATTCGTTGGCACTCGTGCAGCCAAAATCTTTCGCGCAAACAGGGCGAAGCAAGAGAAGAATGCTAGTATCTTCCTTCGTTCCTTTTACTGCACAGCTATTCCTTCAGCGCCGCAGGACAATATCGCAAGTCTCCCTTGTATCGATCAGGTTCACAATGGGTGTCATTATTTGTTACTACAGACTTTAAAGTCACCCAAGTCCGGGTAGATTATATTCTATAAGGTCCTTCTAAATGATCTTAAGGCTGGCAACTTGCTTCAACGCCTTGTACCGAGGTTAAATTTGCTTCACATGCTGTTGGAAAAAGAAGGTGGTAGGCGTTGGCCTATCTAAAAACGACGAATTATGACACCCCCTGTGGTTGACGCCAGCTTTCACCAGCAAGGACACCGCAACGATTCACGCATCTCTTATATTTATACCTTCCCATCGCCTAGGACAACTCTGATGACGAAATGGCGGAAGAGTTGGATAGTGGGAGCGATGGGGATATTTGTTTACGCTGTAAATCATCAGGGGCAGCATTTGACTCTATACGGCCCCCAAAATATAACTGTAGTAATATTTGCCAGGGGTAGCACTGTGGATCTAGGTACGGTAAAAACTTTTGACAAGAAATCTGATTCAGCGGAGTTTAGTTTAAATGGTTGCAGTACTAGTTTAGTGCGTGGAACTATGGTACGCACTGCAATGCATACCTTCAAGACATTAAAAAAAAATGTGAGTAACTCTCCCTCGGGGAATCGACTACTTTCAATTAGCATGATATAAATTATCGATAAGACGGGCAACACTTACACCCCGGTCTCCCGCGCTTGTTGGATGGCAAGCGGCGCTTTTAACGGGAAATGTCGGGATAGCCGCACTCATTTACATACACTGGAAAAAAGAGCAGTGCACTCCTCCTTGTATAACTTTAACTGTCCCATCTTCATCTCGATGATTGACTCCATCTCTGCCCGCGTCTCGCCGTCAAGCGAGTGCACATTGCTATCGTTGTGTAGTGCGGCCCAATACACGGCGTCCACATCAAAACTCTTCCTTATTCCATAATTGAACCAGAAACGCCCAGTCCTCCACGAGTCACGCATTCGGGCATAAAGAGGTGGCCCATTAGATTGCTTCATTGATTTCGACTCCACTCGTTCCAACGCTCGTAAGAACTGCTCCATTCTGGGCTCGTAGCATGCTAAGAACTCTCCCATATTGTGACGTTCAAGCCACATATCTGGCCCTAACAACAGCAACCACCAGGGCGGGTCGTAAGCGAACTGGGCCGGCATTGTGTTTGTAAACTCAAAATCCAGCACGGCGGTAATCTGGAGGGTTTTCGGGTCTATAAGCATGTTCGAAGGCTGCAGATCGTCACAGAAGGGTTTGAACGGACCGGTGTCTTCGATGCAGTACTGAGGGATGAGCTGCTTGAATCGATGACGGGCAATAAATCGCTTCTGAGCATCTTCTGGGTTATCGGCAAGATTGCGCTGAGTACGAAGGTGAATCAGGTGTTCGTTTGCAAGATTCCGGAAGTATTCGGTTGCAGACGTAAAAGGCGCCGTTGGAAACCTATCGACAGGATAGCCTGAGACAGTAGCCAGCTCGTTCATGTTATATGTTAGGGGCCTTCCGGTAACAGACCATGTATTTGAAGCGGGTGCCTCTGAGATAGCTCCAATGCTGGTAAAATTAAGTCCAGAAAGTTGAACTAGCCATTCGGCGATCTGGTCATAGATAATATCTAGTGTTGTGATATCGATGTCTGGGTTTAGAATCACATCTTCTTGCGCGCTTTTGGTCGGTTGCTTCAGGACAGTTGATAACCGCATCCCATTGACATACTCCATGATGATGAATGGCCCTAGTTGTCGAGGACTTTCCCCAGTCAAACCCCAGCTGATTATACGAGGCAGAGGTATGGTGGTACTTTGGCTCAAAAATTTCATAAAGTGAACCTCATTGGTGACCTTTTCGTCCCTGAAAGGTGTAGCCGTGTGGCCCGGCTTGGGAAACCGGATGATAGCATTTGGTCCATCGTCGTTGAAGCCGACACGGATGCTGAGATTGAAGGAGCCCTTGAGGTAACCGCCGAACTCGCCAACCTTGCTTCCTGCCCGCCGGCTAGCAACAAAAGCTATTATCTCATCCCTTGATGCAAAGATCTTTCCAAACCAAGCTTTCCACTCGTTATCACCATCAGTCTCGGCTATCTCATCAAAGACGGTCATTTTCTCCGTAGCATCGAGGCGGGCTGATGGGGTCGTTTGGGGTATCACGATCGAGGTTGCTAGGATGAGTAAAGATCGTGTTGCAACTTACCTTAGTTACCTCAGACCTTAATGGCGAGCTTACTCAGCATGCGCCATTAAGGTCTGAGCGCCGAGCAAGGCTTTTTACGCTAACACGGCGATACGAGCTGGAGGCCTGCAACGCGGGGCAATATATATTACTAAGCAAAATCCGGTTTTCCACGTGAAGATGAGTTTTTTAATCCTAGGCTAATTACAAAGCATTTAAAAGCCGCTCGCCGTGCTTGGAACACGTTACAACTTACACCTATAGATGCAGTGTTTGGATGGGCGGCGCAGAAGCATGAGGCGCGAAAGGCTTGTGCAAGAACCAGTCTTCCAATGGAGAAGGTCAACCTTCTGGAACTCAACACGCCTCAAAGTCTCCGTGTGCTTCTGCAAAAACAAATCCAGGTCAGCAACTTCAACTTCCATGTATACCATGATGACCTCCTCCAGATTTGTGAGGTGCACATCCCGTGCAATGTGCTCGAAGACGTCATGGCTTTCACCATCAGAAGATAGCCTAAGTGACGCAACCGGAAGCCTTCGCCAGGTCAATCGGAGGCTGAGCATAGATCGTCGATTGCGCGCAGTTTCAATCTCCGTTGGTTAGCCAGCTTCCGCGGCTCTCTCGTTTTGGCACTCGCTTTTCGGTCGTCACTAGCTGCATGTTCATAATCATCTATATCCTGGGACCAGATTTCTTCTTGACATTCCACGTCTTTTAGATCGTAACAGATTCGATCGATCGTCTCCGACGGAAGGGATTGAAGCATCATTTTCTGAGGCAGAGAGTGATACTGGTAACGCTTATGGGAAACAGACTTGGAGAAGGGACTTAAAATAACGAGCTGCTCGGGGCCAAGGAGCGTTGGCAAGCTGCAGCAGTCCGTGCGGTGAATTGACCAACGCTTCTTTCAGCCGGCAGTCCAAGGCGAATCTTTGTCTTTGACCGATGTGGTTGTGTATGCATCACCTACTGTCATCTATCCATAGTGCTCAAAGCGCAACAACGATAGACAACGTCTGGTGCTCCAGAGGGGATCATTTCAAATGCGGAAAGCAGAAGGCCAGAGAGATTTTCCTTTCGCATGGTCGTACTGACTAAAGTAGGACACGTTTTCTGCCTTAAATGCATCCTAAGGTGGATAACCACTTTCGGAAAAGGATTGGAACCTTCCCAGCTGTCCAACCTGTCGAACAGTAATCCTAGACCCCGAAAACACCAAATCTTTTAGACCTCGAAATCGCCAAATCATTTCCTCGATTCGAGACCGCACAGAATAATGTTGGGACACAGGACATGGAACCTACACGATGCGCAAGATGGGCAGTATGTTGGGATTGGGACTTGATTGTGGGTGTTTGGAGTTCGATCCTATCCGTAAGGTAGGCAGGCATATTGACGCGGATTGAATACTGGGAGGTGGTGTAGCGATATCACGAATAAGCAAAGAAAATGTACAGGAGGTTGTTTCCATTTCTAGGCACAAAGATGATTTATTTCCTAGGAGTAAGAATACATAGGCCCTGAAAGCTTAAATCTTTCGCACCACTAAATGCCTGCGGCGGCTGGAGCAGTTCCGCAAATCTAGGAAAGACGTGAGCTTGCCCCCAACCAAACTCTTTCCTTTCAAATATTATAAGAGTATCAAAGCAAGCTGTGCGTGACAGCATGTAGCGCATAATTGCGTTGGCGATTCGTTCGTAGGACAGGGAGCCTAGCTGCTCTGGAGCCGCCATTCGTAGTGAACGAAGTTTAGGGAATCTTGCGATCACATCCTGTTCAAAAGTTAGTGCGTCTCTGGTAGTAGAGTTGTAGGACTGTCACCAAAATGTCTGTCAGACCAGATTTCTCTAACTGTGTGGACATGAAGAAAGTCGACGGTGGTGGAGGTAAATTCATGCTCAACTCTTTAAGGTAAAGACATTTCCGACATATTGTGTTAATCTCGACGTCGGTATAGATCCATGGTGCGTTGATGAATAAGCGACGGAGGGATGAGGCATGTTGCTTAAAAGAATAGAGGTGGAGTCTTCCTCGGATGTGTTGATTGCGGAGAGTAACCTCCACGTCAACGAGACCACTGAAGCTACGAATGAAACCCGAAAGGTGTCTGAAACAATCGTCTTCAGTGCTGTAGTATCGAAATGTCCTTAGGGCAAGCTTTCCAGATTCAGCCATGAAGCCGAGCGCTTCCGCGCTTCCGCGCTTCCGCACTCAATTAGACTGAGCTCTTGTAGGCTGGGGAGACACTGAAGCAGACTACGTTGACATACGACGTCGACTCGGTGCCAGCCTACGGATCGAATCTTGTTCGACGAGGGCCATTCGTGTTGCTGAAGTTCGTAGCGACCCAACGTGTCGTAACGGTAGTCCTTGACAACGGCCCAGGACTCCAGATTAGGGACTTGGTCAAGGAAGAGTCTTAGACTGAGTCTGGACTCATCAAAGCCATTTCTCCAGAGCCAGGTCAGGCTCTTTAAACCCTTTAGCGAACGACCAATAACACTTTTCAATTGTAATAGCTTTTTCTCGTTGCGCTCATTGTCAACTCCAATTTGGAGATGGCTGAGCTTGTTCTGTTTGGATAGCAGGCGGTGCAACACTCGTAAGCGGACCGTTGTGTTGATGAAAAACTTAATTAAATCATTTTCAGTCAGGCCACTGAGGATATCTATCAGAGTTTCGTGGAACTCCTCTTTCTAATCGTCGATGAGTATACAAAGTGTTCGAACATGAAGTAAAGGCGTGTTCGATGACATCGTAAGGTAGTCAATATCCCTATCCTTCCGGGAGTCAATAACAAGGGTCGTATCCTGCCATAGTATTGGACCGATGAAGTGTCGTATCCCCTTGGCAACAAGGCATAGATTCTTCAAATCGCATTTTTGAACCTATGCGACATTAGCTTTCACATTTCACGGCAATAGATCTCAGATCATTTCATACATGCCTAGCAACATTAGACATCACTTCAAGAGGTAGATCGAGGAACATCTCAGCGTGATAAAGTAGATCCAAGTTCCATGGGTTATGGGTAGGTTAAAGCACCGCAGTTTTGGAGCGAGCCAGATGGAACTTGAAGCTCCGTTCATGAGGCCCTATCCTCCCTGGCCATCCCGTCCATCCCGTCCATCCCGTTCGATTTCTGTCAGACTCTTGGGTTTATGCAGCAATACGATTTGGCTTATGCTCGGCCCGCATACACAGCTCATCTCGAGCTACTTTGTGGCGTTACTTGCTCTGCAGAGCGACATGCTGGCTAGGTGCACAGCATCATTAGCGGACACAAATACTTCTGTTCCCACCTGCACATATCACGCGTGCATAAAATATGCGGAATATTTCTGAATGCAAGACTTGGGTGATCCCCATGCAGCTCTTTCGTTCCAATTCTTACTAATGCAGTGATTATGCATTAATCTAGCAGAGAAAAGCAGCTTGCATTGTGTCTACACGCCGCCTAACCACTCCGCCAAACATGATCCCTGGTCGGTATGCTCGAAAATATGCTTGCACCGCGCATTCCACGCTGCGTCTCGCTTGAATTCCAAGTCAATGACCTGTTTACAGAGGCCACACTAAAACTGGATTTGTCCGTTACTACCCAAATGACCTGACCTTGCTTGCTCTTCGAGTTTTTCTGTGGGAATCTGGTGGTCTTGTAAATGTGATATGATACAGTAAAAAACCGTGTAGGTTGGCCGCGAGCTGCCGACACAAATCATACACAGCCGGCGCTCAGGCATGAAGTGTTGTGTGTGTTGGTGCCGCTTCCAGTCTTCTTTAGTGTCAAATCCTGCATTGCACTCTTGATAAAGACAGGGCCATTCGTGTCAAGCACTAAAGGTTATTTTGATATTCGAGGGAGTAGAAGTCTGCGCCTAAAAGGTGAGCGTCTATGTGAGACCTTTAGGTTCTGGGGACATCACATTATTGCTTTGATAGGAAGGATTGCTTATCTTTTAGAGGTTTTGTTCGATGTTCGAAACGTGAATAGAGAAGAGACGAAACACTTGCTATTTATGGTGATGGCTGGGAAAGCGCTGGCTCGAATAGCTCGGCAATGAATTCATAGCGGATGTGTATGCATGAAGTGGCTGAGTGCCACGCCACCACTCTCTACGCGACTGGATCGAAGCACGGGTCGTAAGCTTGGATCTAGAGGGGGGACTGCATGAGGATGGGTAGGATGAGGAGACTGGAGGATAGATCTGCGATGTATGGCGACAAGGCCGCCTGAGGATAAGCTGAGGGGGCGGGGAAGCGGGAGGTCGGGCCAGAGGAGTAGGATGAGGCGGAACGATTGGGCCGTTCTAGAAGGCTACAGCGAAGCAAGACAAATGATTGATTGCAACAGTTACAGAGTCGCAATACGAGTATAGTTACATTTTCCATTCTTCACAAGCCTGTAAACTTGTCTTGGAGGTAGACATGTTACCGTCTCTTGGTTCCTCTCGCATCTTTATACGCGTGTTATGTTGTTGATGATTGTGTTGCATGGGTCTCTTGCATCCTTATAAGCATTTGATGTTGTTGAATATTCTTTTGCTTAAGTTCATTTATCTCCTGCTCGAGCTGCTGAATGCGAAGACGCGCCGCTTGTAGTTCTCCTTCTAGGTCTGGCTGTAATTGTCTAAGTTCATTTGTCTCCTGTTCGAGCTCCTGAATGCGAAGACGTGCCGCTTGTAACTTTCCATCTATTGGTGGTATCTGGATTGGTCCATACTCGCAATGAAAATTTCTTTTCAGACAAGGATCGCAAGGTTGCGTCCCAGTGCACTTTGATTTCCGCTGGCGACATGAAAGACAAGCTTTGTCAGATTTTCTCTTCTGCGTGTATTGGATAGGGACCATAGGCAGCGCATTTTCAAGCGGTAGAGTTTGGAACGTAGGGACTTGGGATTGATCAAGAATTAAATTGTCAACTTGAAGAGGGCTGTAGACAAACGAATGCAAGGAATACATATCAGCCATTTTTGATAGAGTTGAAGGCTGACAAGGCAGAGAAGGCAAACAGTAGGAGACTGAAAGAAGCAGGGCGTAAATTATATGTACGATTCATGCATGCACTAGCTTGAGGCCGTGTGAACGGCGGATATGGCGGACAAAGACTCACGGGGTCTGAGCTTGGCTGCATGGTGCCCTTGGCCTAGTAGAATCATTTCCGAAGATCTGTATTAAGGATTGATATTGCCTAAACCTGCAAGAACCTTTCATAAGGCCCTTTACCAGACCCTTGCCCTCGCACAAGGGAGCGCACTGTCTCGGCTGCAAGGTTCCGCGGCCCGTGGCTATCCTGCTGTTGGCCGCCCTGGTATTCGCTCTATCGTTGTTGGCTCCATAGTTGCTGGCTGTCCTGTCGTTCCTGCCATTGGCTGGCCCGTCGTTGGCTGCTGAACGCCCTCAAGTGATACCTGCCTTGCCTCAGATGGTAGGTGTCGCGAGCTGAGGTAGCGTCTCCTTTCGCGCATGATAATCGACATACGCCACTTCACAATGTCTGGCCCAACGTGGGGAATATTTTCAGCGCCGAGACGCTCGTTGATTCGATCTTTTATCGCAGTCCTTTCCTCTGCCGAGAGATCAATCCAGGAGGGCCAATTAGGATGATCACTAAGAAGCCTTCTACCCTCCTCCTTGGTAATGAACTGTTCTCAAAAGCCTCTTAGTTTCGCTTCTGCAGCAACTTCTTTAAACATGCTTATTGGTTGCTCTCACATAAAATGTTTGCCACTGTTCATAAGTATGTCCAGCAACTTGCTGTACCTCATTGGCAGTTGCCCTCATTGTGAAACTCATCTTGCATTCCTGGGGATATTGAAAGAGTTTCCGTATCGACCATGCGGGGCTTGCGTCTATGTCCGATCAGGGATAGCAGGTATTGTGATCTGTGCGCACCTGCATTCGCTCAACCCATGGAAACCCTCACATCATCCCAGACCAACTCATGTCCCGTCTCGTGTCGTTCCGTATCGCCCCAATGCTTTTTTAGAAATTGCTCGGTCCATGGCCCAGGAGAGTTACCCGCGATAATGCATTTCCGCGTTAGCTATTACCTCGACTATGCTTAAGCCAATCAGTTGCACACCTGATACGCTAATCCACTTTGGTTGTTACCTTGAAGACGCTAACGCAACTGCAGCATCACCAACCACGACATGATACTCTCTTCTGCAGCCAGGGGAAACGCACTATAACTATCTCTGACCCATCATGCCTCGCGAACTCGACTCTAGTTCTTGCTATATTCGAGCCGTTGCTCCTGTTAATTGTTGAGATTAAGCGACTAGGACACGTTATATGGATCATAATGGACAACCTTGAAGGGACGCCTAACAGCCACGAATCGACTTTTCAGTTTGGATTAAAGTGAGAAGACTTTAAACTTTTCCAGGGTGTGAAGGGGAAGCTTCCTACCGAGCTGTTCGACAAGATTGAGGCCATCTCCTGTCAGCGGCAAGACATCCAGCCAACCGATAATCATGGAGAGAACGTCGAGCTGCTGTTCAGCTGCGGGGAAGAAGTGGATTTTGCAGGATCCTATCATGTACTCGTGCTCCAGAATGGTTACCGTTTGGTTGAACGAATAGGGGCTTGAGCGCTCACGCTGTCCATTATTTCCTTCTCTTATTAGTCAGTGGAACGCATTGCAATCGCTTCCTAGCAATTGAGGAAATGATCACGAATCCGCATGATACGTGGACGATGCAGGACGATATCAAATTGTGGAGCGTAGTAACAGGATTTAGAGGTCAAAAGATAAAATGGAAGAGGGTTGAAGAATTCTTCAAAGATCGACCTTGGCAAGAATGTCGCAGACGCTATCTTAGGCTTCTAGAGCAAAACCAATCCAATGTATATAGTATCTAATGGAAATGTGTGAATCGCTGGACCAGCGCCTTCCCAATCGCCACTGTCATCTGCACTAGTATTCCCCCCTTCATGCACCGAAACGAAAGGCGTTATACCTCGCTGGGAGCATTGAGTGCCCGGGTAGACTGGTTATCCCCAGTCCCATAAGACGGATTAAGAGTCTCCTCTACTTCTGACCTTCCTAGCCTTGCCCGATACCCTCTCCAATTCGCCGTAACAAACAAGATGAGAACGGTCCCAAGATTTTGAACGTCTTCAGCCTGATCTTCTTTAAGCTTACATCTTCGGATAGTACAGAAAGCGCAACTCACCAGAAAAAATGGCACCGCAGAATCGCATTTTGCAGAGAGAACTGCAGTGATGATTATCCATACAAATACCCAAACTGCACCTATTATAGTCATCGTGAATAGGGGCTTCTTGAAGAAATCCTTCCACCGACTATGTCTGTTGATCCAATACGGATAGTTTATGATGCATCCGATTTGGATAATCGCCCCAGTCATCTGTATAACGTACTTGAATACCTCATCGTTGTCTTTGACTTTGTAGTAGATCGCGAAGGGAGATATCAAAGGAAGTATCGCAAGGAGATTCATTATTAGGTGCTTCTTCTGTGCAAATCCGGGGGCCAACATAAAGTAAGTAACGTCGCAGATATAGGATACCTGGTGGACGTCAGAAGGCGTGATCGGTCAAGGTGGGGGCTCTGACCTGAGACGATTGTACGATTGCTATAGTGCATGCTGACACCATCGATAATGCGCTTCTTGATTTCACTTCGTGATGATGGCTCAAGGCTTCCTGGCTTGGAGGGAATAATAGACGAGTGTCACCACTGCCGCGCAAATAAAGAACGCCAAGCGGATGAGCCATAGCAAAGATAGCTTAGGGTGATGGGACAGGATGGGGATGACAACATTAATTATAGAGCAAGAAGAAACGATCTTGATGATGTTTAATGGGGTCATTGTTCAGGAGCTGCCGACTGAACTTTCAGTTCAGGAGTCCAGCATGATATATACCGATCTGAGCAGCTGAGCTCCACTGATGTGCCTCGGTCATCACGCCTGCACGCATTGGTAAGGAACCCTACGGGACAGTACGGAACGAGACGGCACGGCACCTCCGTCGAGTCTGTGGCGCATAGCAGGGCAATATTCGCCCCCGGATTTGCATTAGTTATGCTCAGACAAATGAACTTTAACCGCCCAAGCCTTCCGACCAGCGTTGATGTGCAGACTCTATCAAACTGCATAGCAAGATAACCCTGGATGTTGTAATTCAAGAACGCGCATCTGGGCGGTTAGGTTAGACGTCCGTATATAATTTGGACGGGATCCTCTCCGATTTTCTGATGCCTAGCATTCCATTTACTCGACCGAGCAATTCCATTCGGATTCCATGGAGAACTTTCCGACCCTTTTGGTAAGCCTCTCGGATCTTCCGATTTAAACCAGATATTGATAGAGGTAGCGCGACGTGATCATGACCCTACCGGCCGATGAGAGAGTTAAATACAGAGACGAGTTAAAGGAAATCGCGAAAATGCAGAGAATCGAGGAGATTCAGAGAGACGAAGACTCCGGGACAGCAAAGGCGCGGCGAGAGGACAAACAACGGAGGGGATGGAAATCTTTTTTTCGGGAGAATGGGTTGTAATCCAAGTTAGACAGCAAAATTGAGTAGAGATGCATCGCATAGCCTTGCACATATAAAAGCCTCTAGGAATTACAATGAATTTTTCATATATTGATCAAACAAAAGTAGGAATCGAGGCGTGGGATGAGGAACTGCAGTGCCCCTGTGGTGTTGGGAGAGGTGCTGTAAGAGGTTGTAGCGCTCGGGCCGTGTACCCCAGCATCCTTGACGCCCGGGACGCCCGGGACGCCCTGGACATCCTGGATGCCTTGTCTTGCTCGGTTCGAAACCACTTCGCCCCGCTCGAATAATTTGCACCAGCACCACCGCCATCACACGGCACAGCATGGCGTCTATTAAAGCTAGAGCCAAGTCTGAAGAAGTGCGAGATATTGCAAATCATTCTAGCAACCAGTGGAAACAGTTTATGGCAAGTCCACTGGCCCCCGCTGTGGCGCCTTTCTAACTGCCACGGATAGAAGTACACCAGGGAGCGAGCTGAAATCCTTTTACAATCCTATCCTAGGTCGACCTGGACCGATTTAAAGGACGAGGAACATCACGGGGCCCTTTTGGCTGTGAACCACAAGCTACAGGCGCAGGACATACCCGAAGTGTCGAAACAGGTCCTTGACTGGCGCATGCCCAAGGTTATGTGGGAGATCCGGAGGACATCGGAACCTTCCTCTTCCAACTCGATTGATCAGTCGGCCGACCCTGAAACAGCCACTGCAGAAAGCGAAGTCAACCCTGAAAATGGTGTGTAGGAGATGGTATTGACAATGGTGTAGGGTGACGTTGGACATGCTGTGTGGGACACCTTTTCATATGTAAGCAACGGATCAAATCCTAGGATATAGTTGGCATGTATTGGTGTTGGGAAGGAGATGTTAAGTGTGGATGTTCTTGAGGCAGAGTTCGAGTCCTCTTCTTTTGCTTTCAGAGACTCCCCAATCTGTCCAGTAATTCTTTGATTTGGTATGGTCTTTACTGTTCTATTCTCACCTCTTACATGCGCTTGCCTCGTGCCGTGCCGTGCTGCACGGATCCAAGCGTCGATTAAAGTGTTTGCCACTTTAAAACACCTAGCCTCCTTCCCTCAACCCAGTCCAATACTCTTCCATTATTCACACTATTGATTCATCATGGGCAAGGAACCTCTTTCGCACGGATCGCACGAATGGGTAGTAGCCCGCCTCGATGAAGCCAAGAGGAAGTTCAACGTTTACAAGCACTCTGACCCTGCATCATCTATATTCGAACCCGTCTCTAAAGAGACGCGAAGTCCGCCTCAATTAGGTAAGCAGCCGGATTTGCTTCACGCGAACCGAAAACCTAATTCCTGGGTCCGGGATCTCGATACAGAACCATATTCTGGGAACCTGTTATCTGAATTAGAAATTGGATATTTGTCCTTCTATAAGTAAGTTGGATCAATATAATGCTTGGCCGTTAGAGAGCATATATACCGAACAGACTGCCTTCACTAACATGATTCCTAAAGTTTGATGATTTCTTCCACACCTATTTTCATTGAGACAGCACTACTACAACCTAACACTGCATTCGGAATTTGACTTTTCCGCTCCCTATTTCATAAAGTCGCGTCGACTGCACTTCCAACAGCGGTAGAGGGTTCTACCGGAAGTCTTGTTACTGAAGAAGATTGCGGGAAAAATGCTTCTGACCAACTCGAAAGACTTCAATTCCGATACTGCACTCGTTGAACATGGTGAGCTACTTCACAATATCGAAGGTTTGCGCATAACACCGCTCTATTTATTTGAGAACCACCTGGATTTTCAGCATTCGGAAAGATTCCTTGTGAAGATCGACGACCCTTCCGTCGAAGATCATCATAGCTACACTGTCATGAGAGGTCGTCAGATTTTCAAGAAGCAGACGCGGTGGCTCACTTTACCAAGCTTCGATTCTCAGACAAAGCGTGAAGACCGACTCACAAGCAATCTACATTCTAAAAAGCGCATTGCTTGGCTTTCCCAAACTTGCAACGTCCCACGCTGGTGGGCTTTGTTAACGCGGTGGAGAGAAGATGAAAAGGGGAATGTCCCAGATGATGAGCTATGGATATTCGATAACATTGTCGTACAGGTAAAATGGAAGACAGGAGAGGTGACATGGGAGTTTGCATCTGAAATCTCGAGCATGGTAGGAAACAAGAAGTTTGTATCTGCCATGCCTAAGTGGGGTGAGAAAATGCAGGAACAGTATGGGAAAGTCGCTGATATAATCCATGAAGAGGATGATTGAATGATCATTATGAGTTTGTGAGACCGGGGTAATTTGGCAAAGCGATGCATCTTTAGGTAGTATGCTGCAGGAATTAAAATGCTAGCTTGCCTTAGATGATCTTCCACTTCCAAATGTGACATTTGACAGCTCAACTCTTCAGCGAATCGCATTTAAACATGACGCGGTTAAAACATAAATTTCAAATTTCGTTCTATGGAAATAAGAGTAGGTTTTTTCTATAAACCTTTAAAATATTTAATTTGAATTCCTATCTTCGCTTATTCTTGATTAACACGAACCAATCCCACTCACCCGAAAAAAAAATTTGCTCTCCGACGGGGAATCGACTATTCCAAATTAACAAATTGTATTCGGAGACAAGATAATGTGACTTACACCCCGGTCTCCCGCGCTTGTGAAGATTGACAAGCGGAAACTGTTTTCATTTAGACGAAGAATACTAGTAATTATTGGGTAGCAACTTACTCATGACCACTCTAAGAAAATTGTTAGAATATTTTTTCCACCGCTTTGCGATAGGACGGTTGTAACTTACAGACCATCGAAGATTACATTGCAAGAAATAGTTATTATTTTGTATATGATCCCAAAATAAAATTAAATCGGTCCCTTCAACCATGTTGGCAGATGGCTCAAGCGAGGACCAACAGCTATAATTTAATCATATGTCCGATTCTGTGTGGAGTCAATGTGTCCCGCGACCTATGAACTAGGGTGAAATCGCTTCTCACGCAAGCAACAGTTTCATTCACCCTTCATTTCTAAGCTAATCAATTTTATCTCAAGTCAAATACTTTGTTGTATTCCTACAAAGTTCTTATACATGCCACATACGACACCCTTTCCCGTCTAAAGAACTCGATCAAGTGAAATTGCTAACTGGCGGAAGTCAACATGTACTAGCTAACGCCAAGTTTTCTCTCCCTTTCAGTTCATAACATCTCGAAGACCTAACTCAAAAAAGCTGTCATAAAAAAAATCAACATAGTCTAACGTCAAAACCGCCTCCTTCAAAACTAGACCCAACATTCTATAGCTAAGTGATTCTGTATGCCATTCCCCGACTACTTAAAGGACAAGGGACTTATTCTCCGCCCATTTCGATGTCGTCGGTTCCCGTTTCGATATCGGAGCTTGTCGATCGAAATCGGAAACCGATCTCTTCCACTTTGCGCCGTCGCAGAGAATGCACCCCGTGATACTGCAGCAGATGATCCCAGAAAGAATTACGGGAGAAATAATCACATGGAGGATGACGGACACAAGTAGGATGTGGACACCGGAAACCGGACGGAGACTGATACTGAGTTTCGGTGTCGAGATGACAGGTCATGTGTCTGTGAAATGCGTAGACGTCTGCAAATTGAACAAACCGTTGTGATGGTTTGCCCTTCTGTCCCAGGCAATGAGGGCAATGTCCGGCCACGGCGAGAATACCGTGCCTGCGGATAATGCCACAAAATGGGTGAATATCGTTGAGATGCTTTTCACAATGCTCTTCCCATGCACCGTCAGTAATTACCCATCGAGTACACTCATAACAGAAGTGGTGCTTGTTCGGCAAATCCCAATTTGGAACATGATGATCGCGTAACAAGTGGCGGCTGAGGCTTCTTGCATCTTGGAAGAGTCTGAAACAATCCTCCCAGCCACATCTCACAGGTGTCGTTCGACGTTTATGGTGCAACATATGTTTGGTAACTTCCTTAAGCGATAGGGATTGGGACTTCTTGTCGCAAGCGCGCCACCGGCATCCGTGACGGAACTTGGCGATGGTTCGGTTAAGTGCTTCGTCAGAATACTTAGTGCGACGGATTTTAGCACACTTCAAAAGATGATCCGCTTTTTTTGTTTTGTTTAATCTAGATTTTGTGAGCACGATACGGTTATAGGAATGTGAGGATAATCGAACCTTTGTAAGTTTTTCCCGCATTGAGGACAGCCGCCATCTTCACCGAGAGATGCTTCCGGGTAATAAGTAGTTGTGACATTAGGGTTTGCCATCGCTACCAGAGGCTGCATCGCCACTTTCAAGGAAACATTACTTGATTTGGGCCCAAAGAAGTTGTCTATGACCTGCATCCTTTCAGGTTCGTATCGGAGCACAGCTGGCCGAAACCGTGGTGTGGCACGTGGAGGCAAAGTTATCGATGGATTGTCCTCAAGGCTAGCCTTAAGCCTATCGTATTGGTCGCTTACGAGGCTTTCCGCGTTTGTATCGACCTCTCTACCAAAGCCATGGACCCAATGAAATCGAAAAGCCCATCTCGCTGGGGTAAACCACGCACGATAGCTTGGCTGTCAATGGTAGAAATCCTTGAGATGTACGCCTGAAACGTATCATCATCTTTATGCCTCATCCGACTGCGCCTTTGGGCAGCAGTGACGGCCTCTGTTCCATCATGTCAGCGCATTTCAGAAAGTAGCTCAAAGCCTTGGCTTACTGTCCAATCTATTACCATATCCCCTCCTAAAACAATATGTGCTTAGGGAATCCTTGTAACCGGCCCTTTTGCCCAGATAGCGAAGCGCAGTTGCAAGCGTCGAGTATGTTCTGATCTTCTCGGGATCAACTCCACCGTTGGAAGTAAATGCGCGGATGATTGGGCGATCTCTCATTTCTTCTTTGACTTTTAGCACATAACTCACGCTTGATTTTGGCACCCGAACGAGAGCAAGGTCCTCTATGTCCTTCACATCCTCGAACACATTGTCCGCGAGTGCCAAAGAGAGGTAATGCGTCACCATACATGTCATACGTTGTCGAGGGTTCTCTGTCACGACTACTTCTTCGCTGATAATGGCACCAGTTAGCTCTGCATAAAGGTTTCGAGGCGTTTACATACCTATCTTTCTCGCTCCACCTACGGCCCTTGATATTTCGAAAATTCAGCTTCATGCACCAGATTGGGCCTGATGATGTGCCCAAAAGGAAAAAATACAACATCTTTATAATGGAGCCCCTCGTTTGAACCTCGATGACAGTTTGATTCTACAATCTCGCCCGGACGGATACCCAGTTCACTCAAGGTGATAATAATGCAGGCCTCCTGAACACGTCCACGAGAATGACTAGGGCTGAGCTCGTCGAAGGCCCACAAATATGTGAGAAGGTCCTCGGTCACGATCATCCCAGCCACAGGTTTGCCGAACACCTTGGTGGATGCGCCCTCCAGAACTGGCGTATGTCGCTCGATCCAGCGATTAAAATCCTTAGCTTGGCGGGGAGTCCAACGATATCGAGCAAAGATCGCAACAGCGCATCGTATATCCTTCCACATCCTCTTCAGAGTCTCAGTTGTAATCTTCTCTTCGATTCTTCCACGACAATTTCGAACGATCCAGCGAAGGAAGGATTGGATGTGTCTTTCATCGGGGATGAAGGAGAATGGCTCCTTGTTAAGAGTGGAGGGCGGTTGAGGAGTTTCGCTGGCATAGCTTTTGATAATGGATAAGTGTACAAAATCATAAAGGCGACACGATGGAGGCGGCATACCTTTTCCAACGCTCGATAAGTTGCTTTATCTTCATTCTCTGATCGTCTGGAAGCCGCTCGAACAGCGCGTAAGGATCGTAGTCGGACGTACCATTACCGATCCAGTCGGCAAGGTCATCGTACGACATTGTCGAGTCCAAAGAAGAACCTGCTCAAGATGAGGAGATGAAGAGATGAGGAGTATGAGAGCAGTACTTGGGCGAGCCAGACCAAGGAACAAGGCCCGTAGTCTGGTAATAGAACATGTTGGTGGCGCTGTGCGATAGGGGAACGAACATGATCGCAGAAGTTCGAAGGAAGCTAAGGTACAGTATGCGGTTTCTGAAATGTGCAAAATTTCATATCCGAAAACGAGTTTTAGAAACCGGGAAATAAGTTTGGCCGTAAGCGAGTGGCGAAAGTCCAGATTCGCGAAGTCCCAAACAGGGAAATTCTGTTTTCCTTTGTAAACGATTTTGTTGATAAACAGTGCTCATGGCCACTAGACCAAGGAAGATAGATTATTGATGTAGTTTGAAAATAAACTTAACTATTAAGGTTGGTTCAGCTAACAGCCTAATGCTTTCCATACCCCTCAATTATGCCGAGTCAACCCGATGCAGGCATAATCTTCTATTCGAACTCTACAATTTATTTGGAAAGGATAGAGTTAGGCTAATAGTAAGCCTCAATATATTAATCTAAAATAGGATTGTGTATCTACGGAGTTAACGTTACACGCTCAAATGCCATTCCATAAGTATTTCTTCATCGGGGGAGGTAGATTGGATGAAAAGGCGGCCCTTGAAGCAAATTTAGCTTCAGAAGACTGTTCGCCGACCCCAAAGCAGCTTAAAGATAAGTGGAACTTTGATTGGGCGTATATTGGAATAAGGCTTCAGTGCCTAAAGGCTATCTACGGATCTCCTCGGATCAAGAGCAGTACTGAAGGTGGTAGCACTCCTGAGTCAAACAAATTTCTTGTGCTCATCTGGATGCCAATGCTGATGTTTCCTGATCAACATGGCCTTTGAGAGGCTCACTCAAGTACGAACTCCACTTTCACGACGAGACGGAAATATAGAGAAGAGCTCATCCCACCTCAGGGTTATAATATAGCCCAGAAAATACTATAGCTTAACGGTCTGATTCAAAGACCTTTCAACAACATCATTGTCCGCTAAAACTAACTTGAGCACGCAAATACCTTTGTGAAGCTGAAATGGCCTTAGAGGGTCGATTGCTTGTCAAGAAGCGGTATACCAATAGTTGCCAATATTTTATCAAGCTTCTCTGGGTGCTCTCGTAGAGACTCCCATTCTTCTTGGTGTTTGACCATGAGAGTTCCGGCAAGTGTAGTGCCATTCAATGCAACAAATCCGATATCAGAACCGTCCTCTCGACGCAGCATGCTGCCTTCATGTCTCCGGGGACAGATTGCCATCACCGATGTAGTCATGGCCA
This sequence comes from Hysterium pulicare CBS 123377, assembly GCA_000467715.1. Classification (NCBI taxonomy): domain Eukaryota; kingdom Fungi; phylum Ascomycota; class Dothideomycetes; order Hysteriales; family Hysteriaceae; genus Hysterium; species Hysterium pulicare. The sequence goes on from AJFK01000847.1 coordinate 29,524, forward strand.
GGTTGTAGCTTATAGGCAGAGAACCATTCTCCGTGGCGTGAAGTTCAAGACCGCCAGGATTCAACTTCACGTACTCGTCCACAGATGCCTTAGCGGCCTGATATAAATCCTGGTAGGCTTTGAGGAGCTGTGCTGCTGTTGGCTCCGAGGGTAATTGCAAGGCAAAGTGCGCGAACGGTAACTCATTACACCGTAAGAGATTTGGATTGCCACCTGTGAGATATGTGAGCCAGGTGTAAAGCGATTGGTTCTCCTAAAGTATACTTTGGGTAGAAGGTTTTGGCTTCGCCGTGACGAGGTCAACCAAGAGATCCCATCCTTCCGACCCGGGCTCTTCCATCATGCTCTCTACGGGAAGAAATTGTAGATGCCGATGTGGCTGACTGGCTCCGCTATGCTCTCCTGAGTTGAAGAAAGCGAAAAGCCGTTTTCGCTTCTGGTGCACTTTGCCGTTCTCCCATGCTTTAAGGCATGCATATGTTACCTCTAGGTCATCTTGTTCCAGTACATGGGTTTGCTGCTTGTTTGAATTTGTAGCTAGTATGAAGTGCCCAGCGATAACTGGAAATTTGTTGAGCACAAGTAAGTGGGTCGGTTTGGACGTCGGAATGTCTGCTATCAGCAGTTCGGCGGGTGGTTTGTCAAAAGGGTCGGGCTTCTTAGTCTTGGGAGCGTCATCATTCTTGGGGGTTGGTTTTTTGGCCAAGGCAGGGCAGTATCGCAATTGAAACTATGGCCAATGATCAGCGCAATGGTATCCAAGAATTCGATTCATTCCAAGTACTTACTCACCGGAATTCCAGTGGTTGTGCGAATGGTGGCAAGCTCGGTTGGAGAAAAGATCAAACTCTGGGCAGCCTTGGCAGCAATGAACTTGGCCTCGACAAGAGAAGGCAGGGCTTCAGGGAGCCCAAGCAGCATTTTCGATCTGGACGTGTAGCATAGATGGCATCGCGAGTGTGGTTAGGTTCCACGGGTTGTGGGTATGGTTACAAGCGCCCACCGTACGAGCGGGGCGGCGTACATTCATCCCCGACACCCAAGGGGCCCCTGAGGCTCACGCCCATTTCTCTAACATCACCCCTTCTTTGCTGACTCTCACATCCAGACAAAACCTTGCCAAACGCTCCGAGTTGAATATCTACAAGTAACTGATGACACTATTTGCAACAACAACAACAACAACAACCGCTGTCCCTCCATGATCGTACGCAGGTGCAGTACAAAATTCGACGCCCAAAATAGAAGCAAAGGGAACCCTCCACCGACAAATAATACAAGATGCCCGACAAACTTATCTCGGTCGATGAGAGTAAGGCCATCACGCGTTTTAGTATACACTTGCGGGTTCAATGTTTTATTAAACCTGCAATTTCCATCCATTTCTTCTTACACGTCGCATTTCCAAAGTGATATGACCCACCATGACTCGCAATATACATTGCAACTCTTTTCCACGAGAGCTTAGAAAGCTTTCTCTTTGTTCCCTGGTATCTTCCAGTTAATTCCAGATCCGCAAGACCGTTCTTCACAGCTTCCTCTAGAAGACGAATCTGTATTCTAGCGTCAGTTTCAGAAGTTCTCGTGTTTGGCTACCAACTTACGTCGTTTGTTGTCCACACCGGCTTTCTCACTCGGTCCTTCTTCTCTTTCGTCAATGATCTAAAACGACCTCTTAGTGTTGATTCCGCTGATTTGTCTCCCAGCCTTTCTCGAATTTCTCTATAAGTCATGCCGGCACGCTTCGATTCGACGAGGAAAGCATCGTCACTTTCTCGACTGCCATCTGGACCCCGGTTTCTGGACTGGTCTTCTGTAACCATCTGTCTGTGCTGCATGTCGGACTCTTGACAGCAGTTATTCGGCAAGCTTTCCCTTCGTGCACCGCTTCCTACTACAGTTTGTTGGGGGTATTGGGGTAGTGGGCCCGCATCCACGAAGGTATCTATGCATGGCAGTCCGTGGCACACTTGCTCTTGGGCCCTCGATAGCTGTGACGGCATCGACGCCATTGGAGAAGCCCAATACGGTAGGTAGTCCGAGTATAAGGCGTTGCTAGAGTAAGGCCCCTCGGCACTGCCATGACTGTAATCAACACCCATTATTTGATCGAGTGCGTAGTGAGGTACGGTCCCATTCGCTAGCTCTTGGAAGTCTTCTGCCTGCCAGGAAGTATTACAGTCTGCCCCATAGTATTCTTCGTGCTCGGCATACCCTGTACTTCTGGGGAGAACAACAAGCCTTGGATCGATCGGCCTCGCCGGCGGGTGTTCTGAGCGACCCACAGATTCCTGTGAGCCCAACCATTCCGAATACGGCGTCGTTGTGTCGCTGAGAAACGTTTCATCTGGTGATGGTCGATCGAAATTTCCAGAAGATAGGATGGATTGATCGCAGTCGGACTGGTCACTATGCAAGCTGAGGGAACGCCATTCCTGAGCGTCAGGCATCTCGTATTTGCTGAGCCCGAAATTGGAAATATCGGGCGCGGTGTGAAATGTCCATGGAACGGAAGGGTCCGCCACGAGGTCGTCGGCCCTCCAGGGTCTATTTTCGTATGTGGTCCTCGCGAATAAGTTGCTTTCTTCACGTTCAGCGTGAATGATTTGGTCCGAGGAGGTGAACATGCTGAAGTCGGGCTTCACGATACCCTTAAGTTGTGCTTCGTCACGCCACTGCGGTGCTGTAGCGAAGGGTGTTCCATTGTGAGCCACGGCCTCTGTAAGCGAATTCCTATCTCGATGAGAACATATCTGCAATAACGAAGAAGACGGGCGTCGAGCTTGATTTTGCATCTGATTCGATTAGTATATCCGATTTCGGATTTAGGTGTGGAAACTCTTCACGTACGGATTGATTGGTCTGTAATTTTGTCCAGGCGTTGTGAGCTTGACGTTGCATGACGCAAGTTGTAGTAAGGTTCTCCAGGGGACTGTCAAATTGAGAGTGAGGATAAAAAGATTGGTGCTGAGAGCTCAAATATGGGTATTTCATTATGGCCACCATGGTTGTGGATTGCAGGATGTTATCTCCCTAAAGCACTGGTTCCAACACAGTAATGAGAGCCTAAGAAGGCTTTCATTGGCGGAGGCGTCTTATTTGACCGCTTTTCTATGAGAAGAGATGTCGAATGTAAGTCGTGTGCTGTCCAAGGAAACGTGCAGTCCTCTTGACGATTATGTTGAAAACGCTCTTTACTATTCGCTAAATGGAGCAGACCGCTTCAAGGCATTGACCCGCAAGGCTGATGCAGGTGCCGGTGCTGTGGCTCACCAGTGTCAAAACAGATCGTCGGGAACTTGTTTGAGCCTATCTCACGCTGTGCCACAGGCGACGTGAGTTGGTTGGTCAGAGGATTGGTGAGAGGAAGCACGCGATGAAGGCCAGAACGAGGCACGTCCCGCTATATTATACGGCTCGACCGATGTCCTTCTCTACGTACTCATTGAAGGTACGTTAGCTTCCGGCTCACTCTTGACAGTCTAGAATAGGTACTCACCTTTCGGATATGCCACGATGCGACAAGCTAGAAATTCTGAGAAAGCTGGAAAAGCAAAAAATTGATCGCATGGACATACACAAACATACTAGTCAGATATCAGCTAAGGGATGATTGAAGCTACGGGGCTTGCCAAGGTTAAAGGACTATACGCACCAGAGACACTGTTGATGTCCTCAGTTCAGGACTGATTGATATGGAGTTCACTCACATGCCTGCCCAAGGAACCACCGCTGCATTATATCAGGGCAATATGTTCGCTCTGTCACCCAAAGATTATGATCAACCCGTTTGAATCACATGGGTTGACTTCCCATCTGGCGGGACCATTTGGGTAGGCTTCACGGCATCGTTTATTATTGACTTTTGAACCAGACCGGGAGCCTTGTAGGCGACTACCTAGGAAGTTTCGTTCGGCTCCAGCCTCTGGATCGGATGTCACAATCACAGTCACGTACCCACAAGAGTACGGCCATGAGTCTCCAAGATAGCACGTAGGTCAGGTTGGCCAGCGTAGCAGTGCTGTCATAGCCACACAACTTATGATTCAGAGCGTCTTCTCTATCTGTCCAAATCATGGAGACAACAAACCTCTTACCGGACTAAAAGCCTATCCAGTCAGTTGAGCAATGATGATTGCTCTTCCAGTAACGAATGAGCTAGTTATTCTAGCTGTGGCCGCTCGACGTAGGCATCATGCTTCATTGGGTTGCGGACGGGTATCTGCATATATTAGGTTCTTGGCAACGAAGCATCGCTTCCCACAATTCCCCTGCTGGTGCAGCCATGACCATGTGGGCTTTCTGCAGGCCATCCTGGCTTGCTTTTCGCTTCCAGGTGATGCTGTCGGAGAATTTGCATGCCCATAGCGCACATATAAGTGGTTTTTTTCAGCCACGAAGCTAGTACATAGTGTCTACTATTCGTTCTTTTTGCTAGATTGCTAAAATGCTCAGAAGATGGCTTGGGTACTGCTCTCTACAAATCTCAAAACGCAGGCCACCAGCGGAACTCTACCTTGTTCTGTTGCCTGGATGTTCAGGAATACTATGGATCAACATCTTTCGGCGTCTCGCCGATGAGAGAGGATGCCATTTTTGCATGCTCACCGCGGCTGGCAACGTTGTAGCCTCATCGCAGTCCGTCGTCAAGGATTTCTCACAGTTGCGGATGTGGTCCTGTAGCTACCCTTGGCCTAGAAGCAGCCCACAATTCACGGTCCGCATTACTCGCAAATCAGGCCCTTGCACATGCCCCATTCCTTGAGTCGGGGAAGTATCAACCCGTTCCGCTGATAAACGGGCCCTTGATTATCAAAGACGGCATCATGCACTAAACACACGTAATTAGCATTTTACAAAGTAAATGGTCCTGAAAAGCATGACTGTTAATAATTCAATTGAAGTTTGAAATACCCAAGTGCGGTCACGATCCCAGATAACACCGGTCACATTGCAACGTCTTGAGGCCTGCATCTTTTCAAAGGCTGAAGGAAATACTTAGTGGAGTCAGTCCCATTGGTCATCTTCCACGATTGTATCCTTGCCATCCCCGTGCCTGACCTGCCTACCATAGCTTTTCATTTGGCCTTTTGCATGAGCAGACCTGGAACCTGGCTTAGATCCTCGCTCTGCTCTTGGATGGTAACTCGAGATCCTTCCAGGGCAAGCCAAGAAACGCCCACATATAGTGGAAACTGACGCACACGAGACGTTAGCTGGTACTGTGAACGGTTCGGCCCATTCTTTTCTCCATGCCATCCACTTGCCATTACCTCCTCGTCCCAAAGCCATCGATGATACAGAGGTAGGAATTTCAGCTTACCGATCGCTTCCAAAGAAGGGTTCCTCAATCCCTTCCGCATTCCTCACCCAATACCATGGGCATCCGAATGCTCCTCTGTCGAGAGCCTCCTGTGTATTGTCGCTCAATTTTTTCTTGTACTCTACGCTATTTGCGCCAGTCAGGATTTCTCGAACCTGCGCCTCAGTGAAATGCTTCGAAAGCACCTGTACAAGTAGATCTGGCTTGCTGACATCAAGTTGGCCATCCCACATAGCATCAAAGATTGCTAGAAAGGCCGGGATGAACGAATGAGGGTGACGTGCCTTGATATACGTCAGAGCTCGTTGGGGCAGTAGTGATAGAATTGGAAAGAAGGAGGGTGTTTTGATGTTGGGTACGCCAAAATAGTTCTTCGCACGGGCACTATCGTAAGTACTATACTTCGCTTTTGCAGGGAGGGTCCATGGTGGTTTGTTGCCTGCAACTGCTAAGTCAACGAACGAACGACGGGTGGAAAGGGGAGGCTTACCGCTGCCGACGTTGATACCCCCAAGGAAGACGGGGATTACTCTGGAGATAACATGTGAGTTTCACGAGTAAAGGAGATTGAATGTTGAGAAGCCTCGTAGATTGAAAAGGAGAATGGCACTGGGCATCTCCAGACCAATCAATTCACATGTTAAACGCGTTTGCCGTGAATTATCCACCGTTGGAGAGAAGGGTTCCTTACTCAATATCGACATTATGCGTTATTAATGCTTCTCGATGCTTCTCCAAATATAGAAATGCGAAGTAGGAGTATGGAGAGACTGCAGAACATGAATATAAATTGCTGGAGTCCACTGTGCATCCCGGAGACAAACTTACCACAATCAAGATAGCAAACAATCTTTCCAGTCATGTTCACACGACAATGACGTTTCAATGGCGTGCTCAATAAGAATGATCACAGAATGTACAGGAACTTTGGCGGGATATACCTTTGTAGTTCGCCATAAGTATCGGAGGGTCTTGGCACCCGAGGTTCGTTCGAGGGGAAGCTGCTAATTATCACTAATCACCATTGTCTCTCCTCACCCAACAACCAACTCTGGTCGCTCCGTAAGCCGAGGCGCAGGGCATGTCGATGATAGATATGAGTACGCTCAGCTTCAATGCGGAGGGACGTATTCGCTGCATATCTTCGGTCTAGCACCGCGCGAATCTCTACGGCAGTCCAACCTTTGTACCTTTTAATCAAACAGGCTCTCGTTCCTTACGGCCCTTATTCCCAATGACTATCGATAAGCAGGTAGCTCTGATCGTTGGAGCTTCGAGGGGCATTGGGAGACAGGTAGCTATTGATTTGGCACAAAATGGCTATGCAGGTGCGTAGACTTTATCTTGTGCCAGGCAGATGCTGACCCATTCATCTCAGTTGTTGTCGCTGCAAAGACCACTTCCGATGCGTCACAAGTATTTCCTTTCCCACCCGATCCCAACTCTCCCCAGTCCACAATCAGCACCGTGGAGCGCGAGATTCGCGAAGCTGGAGGTGAAGCTACAGCCGTAACAGTTGACACACGAGACTATGCGAGCGTGGAGCGAATGGTGGCTCGTACAATCAAGGTTTACGGGCACTTGGACGTTCTCGTCTATAACTCTGGCGCGATTTGGTGGGCGAGTGTCGAGAATACACCAATGAAGCGATTCCAACTGATGCAACGCGTGAACCCTGAGGGTCTGTATGGCACAATTCAGGCGGCTTTGCCATATTTCAAGAAGAATGGTTGGAAGGGAAGAATCATTGTTATCAGCCCACCGATTTATTCGAGGTTTTTCCGTGGCAAGACAGCGTATGCTATGGGGAAGGTTAGTATGTCTGTGTTGACGAAAGGGTTAGCCATGGACTTTGACCGGGAGGGCAAGAAAGATATGGCAATAACCAGTATTTGGCCTGCAACATCTATTCAGTCCGCTGCTACCGCCAATGTGGATAATCTAAAAGAGCTCAGGAAGCCAACGATATATTCTGACGCGATTCTGGCCATGTTGCGCTCGTCGGCATCCTCGGTCAATGGCAAGCTTGAATTGGATGAGGATTTCTTGCGGAAGACAGGAGTCACCGACTTCTCTAAGTACAGCATTGTGCCAGGAGCGCACCCTCGTCGCATTATGCCCGCAGACTTTCCCGACCTTACCGTTCGTGAGCAGGACGACGAGGGAAAGCGCATGGACAGCGCCAAATTGAGAAGTTCAAAAATGTAAAATCTCCCTTGCGCAGGCTTCAGCGATCCAGCAGCAAGCAAATGTCAGCCTCGAACAAGATTGATTCGAACAAACTATCTTAAAATATCCATGACTATAAGCCACGCCTTCGAGTTGTAAGTAGATGCTAAGCCGCTACCTCCAGACGGACGTTTGCTCCAATAACCTAGGTGTCAGAACCTTCTCTTAAGTTTCCAGACTTCCAAAAGAAGTGGTGGAACCTTTAGGAAATAAAAAAGCTGCCCATGTCCGTTTATCCATCCCAATGATCGTCTTGCTTCGGGTCTCGATTCGACGGAAATATTTCCTCGTAGTTCAAAATAGGTGGCCAATTCCTAAGATTCATAGTGTTCTCTTACAGCGAAGACCGTTTTCCCCTTCTCTAATCTAAAATTCTTTCAATCAAAAAAAGCTTTTCAGGCATCGAGAACATTCTTTCCCTTGCTCTTAAGAATTTCGCGAAGTGGATCGCAATGGCCCGTGTATGCATTCCAGTCGGTTTCCACGCGCATTCATCACAAACACAATGGCCCCTTCGCGCCGCAGGAGCAACGCGAGAGCTAAAGACTTCTTTTACTATTCTCACTAGATTTTCGACTGCTTTTCACTCACGATCTTTTTCTGCTGCATTGCGGCATTCGATCTTTACGGCTTATTCACTCTTTTCACCAGGCTCAACATATACTATCATTCACATATCTTTCTAATCTCTGGATCGTACACAAAATCGTCTTCTGGAAGGTCTCAGATCTATGGCGGAGCGCCGTTCGGCCTTTTGGCGGTGCAGCTTGAGACATGTTCTTACCTGGCTGTTCCTAACCAATCTTGTCACAGCAGCTCCGTTAAACGCTCAAGCGGCTGCATCACCCGCACCAACTCCCATATCTTGTCCCGGTTCTGATGGTGATATATACACTATCAATGGCACCAGCTATCTTATTACATGCAATATAGACTTCTATGGTGGCAATGTAGATACAAACCAGCCAGTGGCGTACCCGGGTTCCATGGAGGGATGCATTTCATATTGTCAACAGTTTCCAAGTTGTATTGATGCTGTTTACGACAACGGCTACGGATGCTACCCAAAATCCTCTTCGGCTACCGGAGCAGCAGTAACGTCCAGGAATAATATTTGGGATGCTAGGGAGGTTTCTATTGCACCAACCACAACTTCAAGTATTGTGTCCGCACCGACTCCCATTACTTGTCCTGGCTCTGATGGTGACATATACACTATCAATGGCACTAGTTATCTCATTACATGCTATTCAGACTTCCAAGGCGGTAACATAAACACAGGTCAGGGAGCGCCAGCGGCAGCGGTTGGCTCTATGGAGGGATGCATTTCGTATTGTCAACAATATCCCGGTTGTATCGATGCCGTCTTTAACCCGGGCTATAACTGCTATCCAAAATCCTCTTCGGCTACGGGAGCATCAGTAACGTCAAGGAATGACATTTGGGATGCCAGGAAGGTTGTTATTGCACCATCCACAACATCGACGGCGTCACCCTCGGGAACCAGTTCATCATCAACTATCGTGGCCGCACCGACTCCTATTTCTTGTCCAGAATCTGATGGTGATACATACACGATCAATGGCACCATTTATCTCATTACGTGCTATTCAGATTTCAATGGCGGGGATGTGCAAACAGGTCAGGGCCCGCCATACCCGGGTTCCATGGAAGGATGCATTTCGTACTGTCAGCAGTATCCGGATTGTGTTGATGCCGCCTATAACATTGGCTATGCATGTTATATAAAATCCACTTCATCTACAGGAGCAGCAGTAACGAGCAACCCTGGTTATATCGATGCCAGAAGTATTGGTATTGCGCCAGCCACATCCCCATCAGCGTCCCCCTCGGGTACCACGTCACGCTCAAGTACCGGCTCGGCTTCGAGTGCAGTATCCGCACCAACTCCTATCTCCTGCCCAGCCTCCGATGGCTATGTATACACTATCAACGGCACTAGTTATCTTGTCACGTGTGACATAGACTATCAAGGCGGCGATGTACCGAATGTTCCTGACTCACAGCGGTACCCAGGTTCTGTGGAGGGCTGCATTTCGGCCTGTCAACAATATCCCGATTGTATTGACGCTGTTTATGCGGGAGGCCCCTGCTACCCGAAGTCCTCCTCAGCTACAGGAGCGGACGTGACGTCTCACGCTGGAGTTATTGATATAAGAGTTGTTGCTGTTGCTACCCCAACTCCGTCGCCCTCGTCCGCATCGCCATCCGCGTCGCCCTCGCCATCCCCATCTGCACCGGCTTCTATCTCTTGCCCAGCCTCCAATGGTTTTACATACACCATTAATGGTACTAGTTATCTTGTCACCTGTTATTCAGATTTCTACGGCGGCAATATACCTGGTATTCCTAACTCGCAGGTGTATGTGGGTTCACCAGAAGCTTGTATTTCTGTTTGTCAGCAATATCCTACCTGTGTGGACGCCGTCTATGCGGGCGCTTGTTATCCAAAATCATCTTCAGCCACAGGAGCAGCAGTGACAAGCAATGCTGCCGTTATTGATATAAGGGTTGTTGCTGTTGCATCGCCCACTACTCCATCCGCATCGCCCTCGTCCGCATCGCCATCTGCATCTGCACCGTCTTCTATTTCTTGCCCAGCATCTGATGGTTTTGAGTATACCATTAATGGTACGACTTATCTTGTCACGTGTGATTCAGATTACTACGGCGGCAATATAGATGGTGTCCCTGCCGCGCAGGTAAATATAGGTTCTCCAGAGGGATGCATTTCAGTCTGTCAGCAATACCCCAAGTGTATTGATGCTGTCTATGCGGGCGCCTGCTACCCAAAGTCGTCTTCTGCCACAAACCCACATAGCAATGCGGGTGTCATTGACATAAGGGTTGTTGCTGTTGCACCATCCACTACTCCTTCCGCGTCGCCCTCGGCCGCATCCGCATCTTCGACCGCGTCGCCTTCATCTGAAACCCCATCCGCATCGCCCTCCCCAGCTGCGTCGCCTTCAACTACCCTGTCCGCGACGTCCTCACCATCCGCATCCGCACCGACTTCTATTTCTTGTCCAGACTCTAATGGGTTCATTTACACCATTAATAGTACATCTTATCTTGTTACGTGCGATTCAGATACTTATGGTGGTAACATAGACATAAGTCCTGTGCCGTACCCTGGTTCTCCAGAGGGATGCATATCAGTTTGTCAGCAATATCCCAACTGTATCGATGCAGTGTATGCGGGCGGCCCATGCTACCCAAAATCGTCTTCAGCTACAGACGCACATAGCGCTGCTGGTGTTATTGATATGAGGGAGGTTGCTGTTGCACCATCTACTACCCCTTCCGCATCGCCCTCATCCATATCGCCATCATTCAAACCTCCAAGCGCATCACCTTCTTCTGAATCCTCATCTGCTTCTCCGGCTGCGTCGCCCTCATCCACAACGCCCTCAGCATCCCCATCAGCATCCGCACTGACCTCCATTGTCTGCCCAGGGTCTGATGGTTTTGTGTATACTATCAACGGCTCAGATTACTTGATTACGTGCGATATAGATTTCCAAGGCGGCAACATAGATATAAATCCTTTGCCATACCCAGGTTCTCCAGAAGGTTGCATTTCGGTTTGTCAGCAGTACCCTGACTGTATTGACGCTGTCTATGCAGGTGGCCCGTGCTACCCAAAAACCTCTTCTGCTACTGGAGCAGCAGTAACACCTCATGCTGGTATTATTGATGCGAGGTTGGTTAATATTGCACCATCCACAACCCCATCCGCAACCCCGTCCGGCTCGTCCTTATCCAGCTGGCTCTCCTCCGCATCTCCAAGCGCGTCACCTTCATCTGAATCCGCTACACCAGCTGGTTCACCGTCATCCACGACACCATATTCGTCGCCCTCATCAGCATCTCCATCCGTGTCGTCCCCGCCGACTCCCATTTCCTGTCCAAACTCTGATGGTGATATCTACACCATTAACGGCACTAGCTATCTTATCACGTGTAATGTCAATTTCGACGGTGGTAATATAAACGTCCCTAATGGGCCATTATATCCAGGCTCTGTAGAAGGCTGTATTTCGCTTTGTCAGCAATACGATAACTGTATTGATGCTGTATATGCGGGCGGCCCGTGCTACCCGAAGTACTCTTCAGCCACGACATCTGTAACATACCTTGCTGGTGTTGTAGATGCTAGGAAGGTGGGCATTGGGCCATCCACTACTCCTTCCGGATGGACCTCATCTACACCCCTGACAGAATTGGCCTCCTCCACAACCCCATTCGCTTCACCGGCGGCGTCGCCCTCATCCACAATTCCATCGGTTTCGACATCTGAATCCCCATCCGAATCTCCATCTATGTCGGCTGCACCGACTCCAATCTCCTGCCCGGGTTCTGACGGTCTTATATACGTTATCAACGGCACTAGCTATCTTATTGAGTGCAATTCGGATTTCAACGGCTTCAATATAGATACTGGTGGTAGCGGACCTCCGTACCCAGGTTCAATAGAAGGATGCATCTCGATTTGTCAGGAGTATCCTAACTGTGTTGATGCTATTTATCAAAACGGCCCCTGTTATCCAAAATACTCTTCGGCTACAACATCAGTAACATATGCCCTTAGTGTGATTAATGCCAGAAAGGTGGATGTTACGCCATCCACCTCCGCGTCGGCTACCTCCGCGTCGTTCTCAGCCGAGTTGTCTTCATCCGAGTTCTCCTCATCCGAGTTCTCCTCATCCGAGTTCTCCTCATTCGAGTTCTCCTCATCTGCGTTGGCTTCGCTCACATCGAATTCGTTCGCATCGTCTTCCTCCGCGTCGCCCTCACCATCCGCACCAACTCCCATTTCGTGCCCGGGCTCTGACGGTCTTATTTATGACATCAATGGCACCGACTACCTTATTACATGCGATTCGGACTTTAATGGTGGTAATATAGATACAGGCCCTCCTGGGCCGCCGTATCCAGGATCCATAGAAGGATGTATCTCAATTTGTCAACAATACGATAACTGTATTGATGCTGTCCTTCAGAATGGTCCTTGCTACGTAAAATCCTCTTCAGCAACAGGAGCAGACGTAACATCTTCTGCCGGTGTGATTGATGCCAGGAAGGTTTTTACCACGGCTCCATCCGCATCAGCATCTGTATCCGCACCCCCAGCCCCCTCTCAATCAGGTATCAGCTGTCCAGCTTCGAATGATACTGTCTACATCTATGATGATCATGCTTATCTGATCATCTGCGATTATGGTACTCCCACCAACAATATTGGGGATGCTCAAGATGCGACTTCAGTGGAGGAGTGTATTGCCATATGTGATGGCACACCTGAATGTTTGGATGCTTCTTGGATTACCGATGCACCCTACCAGCGGTGCTATCCAAAATATGATTCGACAGTTGCAGGAGACTCAGGAGCGCCAGACTCTACGGTTATTGATATAAGGCGTGTCGATCTCCCTACTCCAACTATCACGAGCGACACATCATATTCGCCTACGACACCCACGCCAACTAGCTCACCTTTAACTTCCTTATCTCCCTCGTCTTCCCCACCTTTGAGTTCTCCGCCACAGAGTACGCCTTCGACCGCCACACAATTCTCATCTTCGTCAGATGAATCATCTTCTGCGGATATATCATCTTCAACGGCTGCAGAATCCTTATCGACGCCGACGTTAACATCCCCGACCACGTCTGAGATGACTTCGTCTTCCGCCTCCTCATCGGCTTTCCCATCTGGGCTCAGTTGCCCAGGCGCGGACGGCACGATATACACTCTCAATGGACATAGTTACCTCATCACCTGTGGCTTAGACACCCCTGATAACAATATAGGGAATTTTCAAAATTCAACGTCGATCGAAGACTGCGTTGCGGTATGCGATCAAACTCCTGGTTGCCTTGACGCATCCTGGATAACAGACACGCCTTACGAAAGGTGTTATCCAAAATACAATTCTTTCACCTTGTCGTATACGGCAACTGTGAACCCAACGGTTGTGGATATTAGACTGCTTCAATCGTCCACATCCACACCAACGCCCACCCCATCAGCGATTAGTTGCCCGTATTCTAACGACACGATTTACACGATCAATGGAGATCGTTTCCTAATTACCTGCGATCTAGATACTCCCACTAACAACATCGAAGGACCCGTATATCAATTGGGCACGATCGAAAACTGCATTGCGCGATGCGACAACAATAGTCAATGCCTCGATCTTAGCTGGCTGACAGATCCTGTGAACAACAGCCCGGTATGCTTCCTAAAGTATGACTCCACGATCTGGAATCAGGTTGCTACTTCACATTCGGGTATTTGGGATGCCAGACGACTTGGCCCTTCGTCAGCCATGCCAAGTACTTCCCCGTATGGTTACTCCTCAACGCCATCTCTAACTGCAGTCGTCTCCACAACTGTATCGTTCTCAGAATCTTTGTCTACAAGCGCCTCCAGCCCGACTCCTACCTCAACAGACAACTCATTTGGGGGTACCTCTGCCAGTGAATCATCTTCGAGTGAGCTCGGAACGTATACGAGTTCGGAATTCTCAACCGATACCGTTTCTAGTAGCTTATCGTCTTCTTCCAATGAAGGTGAAAGCTCTTCTGAGAGCGGACTGAGTACGTCGAGCTTAGAATTCTCAACCAATACCGTTTCTAGTAGTTTGTCGTCTTCTGAGAGCGGAATGAGTACGCCGAGTTCAGAACTCTCAAGCAATACCGTTTCCAGCAGTTTATCATTTATTGGAGGGGAAAGCTCTTCATCTTCGAGTGAGAGCGGAACGAGTATGACGAGCGCAGAGTCCTCCAGTAATACCGTTTCCAGCGATTTATCGTCTTCCTCCATTGGAAGCGAGAGTTCTTCTGAGGGCGGAGTGAGTACCACGACTGCTGCTGCAGCAAGTTCCTCATCAACCTACATCGATACTCTCATAAGGCTTGTTTCAGACAGCTCATCTTCTACAAATTCGGTGTCTTCAGTTGGCTCAAGCGTCGTATCTAGCTCGAGCGACTTCACGAGTCAGACGATTTCGTCGACGTCGGAGTCAGTCTCTTCTTTAAGCACCACGAGCCAAGGTATTTCGTCGCCTTCGGACACCATGAGCCAAGGTATCTCATCGCCTTCGGTCACCACGAGCCAAGGCATCTCGTCGCCGTCAGACACCATGAGCCAGGGAATCCCATCAACTTCCGGATCAGTTTCGCCTTCGGACACCATAAGCCAAGGTATCTCATCGCCGTCGGTCACCACGAGCCAGGGGATCTCATCGACTTCCGGATCAGTTTCGCCTTCGGACACCATAAGCCAAGGTATCTCATCGCCGTCGGTCACCACGAGCCAGGGGATCTCATCGACTTCCGGATCAGTATCTCCCTCGGGCACCACGAGCCAGAGTGTTTCTTCGACTTTGGGATCAGTCTCTTCCTCAGGCACCACAAGCCAAGGCGTTTCGTCAACTTCGGAATCAATCTCTCCCTCAGGTACCACAAGCCAAAGTATCTCTTCAACCTCGGGATCAGTCTCTCCCTCAGATACCACGAGCCAAGGCATTTCATTAACTTCAGGATCAGTCTCTTCCTCAGGGACAGGCACCAGCGTGGAGAGCCTCTCGACTTCATTGTCAACTGGAACTTTAACATCAAGCTCCTCGCCGTCATCCAGTCCCGTAATCATCACTTCTATAGTTTCTAGCCCTGTAGTCTCTAGCCCTGTAGTCTCCAGTTCTATAGTCTCCAGTTCTGTAGTCTCTAGTTCTGTAGTCTCT
>AJFK01000854.1:0-82982 GCA_000467715.1 Hysterium pulicare CBS 123377
ACTAATTAGTTTAATATAGATATTAGAAAAGGAGAGGTTATTATTATAATATATAGAAGGAGTAAATCCTTAAAATTAATAAAGATGCGGCTAATTTAGCTCTTTTTTAAGCTTATTATATAAATATAGTTATATAACTAAATTAAATTGCAATAAGGCATAGGATAGACAAGAAGCTGCAAGAATGCTATTAGATAAGGCTATGGATAAACTAGATGCGTGGTTGAAGGTTATTGGAATTAGATAATTTAATTGCTTACTGCACTGCGGCCTGCCGCCTTGGAATGTCCGAAGGGTGGAGGATTCTCCTATTTGATTGCGATGGCTGCTTGCCAGGAACGAGATTAGCGCAGGCCACGGACCGCCAGAGTTAGCTTGTGTCAGAGTCGCAAGGGGGTGAATTGCACGCCCAAAATAATCGCTGCAGCCCGGGTCCCCAGCAACAGACCTCTACACCACCACACCCCTCTCACGCTTCGACGAGAACGGGAGGGATACTCTACCTGCGCAAACAATCCTTCAGCCTCTCGCCGACTCTTTGTATATGTCTTGGTCTTCCGGAATGACCTGAAACCACCACGCCTTGCATTTCAACATCTCCACACAGCCCCCGGTCGGCCCTATCCTTCTTTCCTGGCCAACTTCCAAAACATCGCATGCGACCACGACGCCTCACCCAGGAGGACCTTCGCTCTTTGTTGTTCGACTTTGCTTTCATCTTTCTTTCCACTCGCCGTCTTCGTCGAACTAAAGCCCAGCAAACTCGCATTCTTTGAGGCGCACAATAGCCTTGGCGCTCACGGCGACACAATTACTTCGAACTCCCCATATTTCTTGGACATGAGTTAGAATGACGCGACCACATATTGTTAGGGCGGGTATGGCATATCATCTATTCTTCAGAGTCGGAGTGGATTGCTGACTTGGTTTGCTCTATAGACACGCTCGATCTACAGGACAAGACCTCGCCTACCGCACAAGACCACACCCATCAACATGCACAGCCAGCACCCCTCGGGATCGGTCCTGCTGCGCCACACCAGGAGGCTGCTCTTAGGCATGTCAGTGAAGAGCGCTCAGCCGAGGAGGAACGATTAAGTCAGGCATGGAATGACGCCGCACATACACTGCGCGATGACCCTGGCTCCGACGACGAGAGAACTGTGGTTAACAGTATAAATGGGGACCACAGCCTTCAGCAGGATGAACAAGCTGTGAGGTTGAACGGTGGTATGACTGTGGCGGGGGATGATGGGGACCTGGCAGACGCCGAAGTCGAGGACTTGGACGATGACATGATGGACAAAATTTCGAGCTCTCCTTCAATAGACGATGGTGGGTGTTCTTTGCCTTCTTCACCTTGGCCAAAACGGACGTCTTCTTTGACCCCAAATTCTACGCCGACCTCTTCGCCAGCCAATTCTCCTGTTTCACCAGATTTTATTTCTTCGTCACCCTTCACTACAACACCCCTCCATCTCCCACTTTCTGCTTCTGCAGTGCGTCGACCATTACCGAGTCCGCCAGTCTCAGGAGCAGGTTTTCATTCCAGATCTTCATATATACCTTCTCCTATTCAATTTTATTCTCCTACAAGACCTCAAGAGCACCAAGTGCAGTCAAAGGAACATCATCAGCCCAAGGCTAAGTATATATCATTCGCGGATCGCTCCCCGCCGAGATTCGACCCCGAGCTTCGACATCACACTCACGAGAACGATCGATACCACCACCTGTCGTTGGTCGAAGCTCGACTTCAAAGTATGCGTCAAGACTCCCAAATGTCGTTACTATCTTCGGAGTTCGACGAAGAAGATTTGCACGAGCTTCTTCTTCCGATTGACGACCCATTACTGGATAACAGCTTCGACCACCTGGCCCAACCGCTGGACACGATCACGGAAACCCCATTCCCTGGTAACAACGATGACGACTGTTGGATCGATGACAGCGATGCCGATTCTGCGGAGGATGAGAATTGTGGCGATGATGATTCTGATGACAATTTCTTTTCTGATGATCCTCGTTGTGTTGATTTCGGATGGGGTGGAGAGTGCTTACGAGAGACAGAGGACATTGACTTCGAATTCGTTTACGCCCTGCATACCTTCGTCGCCACCGTAGAAGGCCAAGCCAATGCCACAAAGGGAGATACCATGGTTCTTCTTGATGATAGTAACAGCTATTGGTGGCTGGTCAGGGTGGTCAAGGACAGCAGCATTGGTATGCTTCTCATTTTGACGAATTCTTCTTTGGCTAAACTATTTCTTCAGGATATCTACCCGCGGAACACATCGAGACACCCACTGAGCGATTAGCACGGTTGAACAAGCATCGGAACATTGATGTAGGCTTATTATTAGCGTGTTTGAGAAGCTACTAATATCGTGTGCCAGCTTTCTGCTACAATGTTAGGTGACACCGCGGAGAAATCGAAGAACCCCCTTAAGAAGGCTATGAGACGAAGGAATGCAAAGACCGTACAGTTCGCCGGGAATACTTATGTCGAAGCATCTGAGTACGAGTATTCTTCCGATGAAGAAGATGGCGATCAAGAACTTTTCGGCGGTGTGGATCCCCAACAAGCCCAAGTAGAATCCAGCAATGACCGTTCAGAATCCGAGCCGGAGGAGGGTCTGAAAGTCGAGCCGCTCAAGGTCAATGGCGTGAAGAAAGAAGGGAAACCTATCGCCGTGGAAGACGGGGACGGGGTTCGGGACTCAAACGATGGAAATTCGAAGAGTACCGATGACACACAGAAAACTAGTGATGAGATATTCGAGCGTCCTCGTAAGACTTAGTCTGGCCTTATTGTCCTTATGTTTCTAACTTCATACAGTGGATCAAAAGGTTTCTCGGAATGGAACATTGCGGAATACAGACTCATTCTTCAAGGACGAGAATACCGAGACACGAAAGATTACTCTCACACCGAATTTGTTGCGCGATGATTCTAGCACTTCGACAACCGGGTCTAGAGAACGTGGACCAAGTTTGGAAAGCCTGGAGAAGAACGGTTTTGCGGACAAGGTCAAAGATGACAAGAGGAAGAAAGAAAAGAAACCTGGAATGTTGAGTGGTTTGTTCAAAAGGAAGGAAAAGAAGCCTAAGGATAAGACTAACAGTCAAGACTCCATCGATAGTGACGTCGAGAAGCAATCCGAAGAACTTGGTCGGGGATCGCCTCAATCAAACGAGTCACCCACAGAGCGTCAATTCGAGAAAGACTCTAACCGGTCACCCCAGAGACAGCCTTCTAAAGGCAAGCTTCAGAAAATCCAGCGGGGCGGTGATGTCTCCCCACCCAAGAACAGGCAGGATATGCCAGAGACGGAAAGTCCAGAGCCTACAATTCTGCAGAGTACAGCTCCTTTGAAACCTCGATCGAACGGCCAACAAACTGGTGGTAGCATGCGGTTAGTTGTTCCGGAACGGGAGGAAACTACGGAAACATCTCAAGCTCAAGTGTCGTCACCTACGGGAGACCGCTCCGGTACAATTGCTTCAGCGGCATCGAAGCTCAACCCGAAGAATATGCTCACCCGAAACGATGGTGAACCGCGTCCCGAGAAGGTCAAGAAGGCCAAGCAGCGCGTCCAACTCGACGACTTTGACTCATCCGATGAAGAGGACAAGATGGACCCATTCGCCGATCCAACGGAGATGCAAAACGGACCTTCTCAACAAACTTCCGCAGACTTAGACGCCGCCGAACGTCTATCCGAATCCCCCGTCCAAATATCTCCAGCAGATGCTCAACCTCTAGAAACCGAACTCGCCCGCAACGTGAGAGCCCAAGATATAGATCCGCATCAACCACCAGAACTCACAGGGGATACTTCAAGCCAAGACTCGAATTCCCCCATCTCCACACCCTCGCCCAACGAAAGCCCTTCCACGAGCACACCAACAGCACCGAATCTCAATGCTGCCCGTCCTGCTGGCTCACCTTCACCGACCTTACTCAATCCTCCCACTGCCGCCGTCCCAGCCCCACCAACCCGTCCCGCGCCCGTCCCGACCGAGGAAATGCAACAGTCGCCACCAGACTCCTCAACTTCAAGCTCGTTGCCCGCCTGGTCTGATGCCAGTCTCCGCTCTTACTTAGACGACGGCAGCGATATCAGAGACATGCTCGTCGTAGTCAACGACAAGAGCGGTGTCGTGCCCGTAGGACCCGACCATCCCATCATGGCCAGCCTATTCGTGGAGGAACGTAATACGATGAAAGAGCTAGGTGGGAGATTAGACGGGCTCTTGGGCGAGTGGATTGAGCGGAAGAGGAAGAACAGACTTATGGGAATGAAAGCTGGGAGGTAGCATCTATGTTGGGACGAGGATTTGTTGATTTCATATTGGGAGGATGGATGAGTATGGAATGAGATGAGATGGATTTCACGCTTTCATGTACGAAATGGTGGTATACCCCCTTTTTTTTGCTCTTTGGTTTTCTTACAATCATGGCATACCAGAAGAATGCACGGCGCCCCTTTTAAGGTTTAATGTTAATGGTGTTATCAGGCGTAAAAGAGGTGGTTGATTTGATCGTCTTTATATTTCTCCCTTCTACATTGAACATAGCTCGAGGCGCAGCTGTGATGGCGGCTTTGCATAGCTCCTGGCGCAGATATGCATTTTATCTTTGATCCAGCATATTACATGGGCAGTTTCCCCCCTTGTCCTACTCTTAATTTTCTTACGCTCGTTACCACTCCTTTCTCTTTGATTTCCTCTATGGCAGCTAGACTTGGCTCGGCGTCGTGCTGTGCGCTGCGCTGCGCTTTCCACTCCTTCTAGTTTCGCTTAGTTCCTCTAAAGGCTGGAAGAGGCGTTTTGGAAGCCCTCCGAGTTGTATAAATAGCCCATGGCGTCGGCGAGGAAATTGTATGGAATGAAGTATCCTATATTTTCTGCGCAGGGGCTCTGTATATACGAGACGGGTTTAGTTGTATGGGACTTGATTTGGGGTTGGATTCAACCGAAATTATCTCCCGCATGGGCTGAATCCGTGATGTATGAAGTTTCTTAGCGGCTTTGAGAGGATGTGATGATTCGAAAATCAGTCCCAGTGACCTTTTCTAGAGCTGTTTACTTGATTCGAGGGTCTCGCGCTGCTGCTGGTTTTCCGCGGATCTGGCTCCTCGTCATTCATCGTTCCACCATGCCCACCCGCCATAACCTCCTCGTCATACCCGTCAGACCCTTCCATGTCAGCTCCATACGCAACCCTGACATTTCTTATCTCATCGCCAACTTCCAGCCACGTCTCGCTGCACGCGGGGATGGGGAAGAACCTAGTAAGAAGCTTGTACACGAGGCCCGCGACAATGAAGCCGCAGAAGTAGTTGAGGTCGTAGATGCGTTGGGCGCCGATGGGGACTTTACGGCCAACGGCACCGGCGAATCCGACGACGTTGATGAGGATTCCGGCGATGTAGGCGACGTAGCCGCGCCAGTGGAAGCCCGCCGTGTAGTAGTAAGGGGCGGTTTTCTTGCCGGAATAGAGGTCTTTGATTTGGAGGTAGCCTTTTCGGACCCAGTAGTAATCGCAAACCATGACACCTGCAATGGAAGAAAGGAACACTGAATAGGCGGATAGGTAGGTGGTGAAGGAGTTTGAGGATTCGAGTAAATGCCAGGGACACATGACGAGGCCGACCATAGCGCAGATGTACCCGCCGCGACGGATGTTGAGGAAGCGGGGAAGGAGCGCCGTCATGTCTGTTCCGGCGGAGACGGAGTTGGCGGCGATGTTTGTGCCGAGCTGGGCGAGGGTGAAAGCTGCCGCAATGATGAAGACACCAAAACGTTGCCCGGAGCCGCCTTCATCTAAGAAGCGGCCGAGGAGATCAAGAGGATTCCAGATTGGATCGCCGCCAAAGATCACGGTGGAGGAGGAGGAGACGATGATACCGATAAAGGAAGTGATAGCGAAGCCAACGGGAATGGTGATGAGTTGCGACCAGAGTGCATCACTGGGTTTGCGGGCGAAACGGGCAAAATCGGGGTCATTGACAATGAGAGTTGCGAAGTTGGCGATGGAGCTCATGATACCTTGGACCATTTGCCATCCTAATTTGCTACCGGACAGCTTACCACCTTGGTGGACGATAGGTCCAATGCCCTTGGCGCGGACGATGGCCCAGATAAAGAAGGCCAAGCCGGCCGTGGGGACGAAGAAGGCCTTGACGGTGAAGAGATGGCGGATCTTGTGGACAGGGAACCAAATCGCGGGCAAGCTGCCGAGCCAGAAGAGGAAGAAGCTGGCGAACATGACTGTGTTGGTGCCTGAAGAGGGGATGCCGTTGTGGATGTTGTCCTTCGCGTTCTGTCAGAGTCTGTAGGGGACTGTTACGCAGATAGTCACTTACAGGTCTCCAGTTATTCCAAATGGCGCGAATCATGAGATAGACACATTCGCCTCCAATCCAAGCTTGCACGCCATACCAGATACAAGCCATTGCAGCTCTGTTGAACACAGGCCATAACGCCCCCCAGATGCCAAAAGATGATCGACTCACAACAGGGAAACTAATGTGATACATAGCACCAATACGACCAGTACTACAAACAAAGCAAGCAGCCATAGCATAACCAAACCAAACGCAAAGCCATGATTGCCACCAAGAAAGACCAGCAACGATCATAGACGACGAAATCATCCAGGTGTTGA
Source organism: Hysterium pulicare CBS 123377 (assembly GCA_000467715.1). Lineage (NCBI taxonomy): Eukaryota > Fungi > Ascomycota > Dothideomycetes > Hysteriales > Hysteriaceae > Hysterium > Hysterium pulicare. The sequence goes on from AJFK01000854.1 coordinate 6,674, forward strand.
TGTTGAACGAGTCGGCTGTTGCACGTGTTAGTAACCCCGCCGTCAAAGACAATAGAGACAGCAAATCTCTGGAACGTGACGTCTACGTACCGACCCAGAATCCCACAAAGTTCCAAGCACCCCATTGGCGACGTTCGGGTTCGACGGGCTTCAAATCATGATTGAAGAGCATGAGCTGGGCCGTGGTGAGGCCTGGCTCAGACTCGACTGCCACCTTGTTGGCATAGTAGCTGAATTTGGAGCCCTTTACTTTCTCCATAATGATGTCGAAGATGGAGTCCTCATCGGTGGAGTGGACAACGACGGAGTTTGCGAAGCGATAGCGGCTGGATGAAGGGCTGTATATATCCCCCAGGTAATGGCGTGGGGTAGAGGACGAGGATGAGGATGAAACTGTTTGGATCAGAGGCTGTCGCTCGCGATGATCCGTGTTGCCTCTATCGGCTTCAGGACTCCGGTCTGAGTCGACTGAAGCCGGCCTTGATGTACGACTGTGAAGAAGGTAAGCGGAGAGCTCGATGCTTTCTTCATTGTCAAGACGGGGTTGAGGCATGCCATATATACATATCCTGTGCCACGAGGATAGACCACCCAAAACGAAAGTCTTTTTGCTCAGCTTGGCCCGATTACCGTGGTTTGATTTTGGTTGCGAACTCTGGTAGAGCAGCCTTATCGTACTCTACGTGATCTCCTCTCTGCACTTCAACCTTCTAGATATAAGCTCAAGGCATCGGATGGAAATTTCTTCTTTCTGTAGCAAGAGGCCGTTCTGCTGCTGGGGCGCCACACGTAGTATCATGTGCGTGGACCCTGTGATGATTGAAATAATTGCTATCAGGAGGATGTTGCACGGGTGTTGCAGGGAGCGATGCTCGAGTGCCTTACTCTCGGGCGCGCGGCATTCGCTTAGGACGCCGCAGCCAGCATGTTCGAGATACGATGTCCTCCTATGGTCAGGTTGACTCGATGCAAACTGCTAATGAAAGCTCTGATATCATAGCCAGAATCCAGAGCTTCAGATAATCAATCTGTGTAGATAAGGTCTGGCCGTCCACCGATCATGTTACATTAGCTCCAGCGCCCATCTACAAGTAGCATAGCTGGGCCGGGGAGATGAAACGGATAAAGAGTTGCTCGATGTGATCGAGTAAGCGATTGCCCGGGCCTAGCGTGCAACGGCTACGTTCACTACAAGTCAGATCCCACGGACAAATACATCACACGATGGCGGACTAGCACGCGATCAGATTTCCCAGCTAACCAAGGTTTCCGAGAAGCTAGAAAATCATCACTCATAGTGACCCCATGGGCGCATCGTCTTTAACTCTCGAATCTTCTACGTCCCCAACCTCTCCAACCTCTCGCTTACTGTTCCACTGTCTTATCAAAAGACACGGTCAATCACACGTCACTATCACCTCCCACCGTTCGGCTCTGCACTCTGTCCGAAAAGCTCCAAGCGTCAACGCAATCCACGGAAGTGTTCTGCTTTTCCTTCCACCCTTGTCTTCCCGAATCGTTGACCTAGAACAGTGGCTCACGGCTCTGCAGCTGACCGGGGGCATTGCTTACTATCGATGAAGCTTGACTGGACCCATACTCCTCTCTTGTCCTTGTGTGTCACGCAAGAGATATGCCCTGCATGACCAACCGCATCAAAGTACTTTCGCTGCCGCGAGCCTGACCAACATGTCTCTCTTATTTCTCTCCTTGCTTGTGCTTAGTTTACCAAGATTCTCTCAGCGTATTCACAAAATTGATCATGCTAGAGTTAGTATTGATAGGGAGGTTAGGGTTGAGCCAAGTTAGGTTATACTAGAAAAGCAGGTCAAGAGTTGAGATTTTGATATTGGGCGGCATATGCTCCATCCCTTTCAAATCTAGAAGCTGGATCTGAGGACCTGTCATTTATTTGCATTTGAAGCGAACAAAATCATTCATCACGTCAATTTAAGTCTTAGTTTACCTGTTCATTTCACGCTTTCGAATTGGGTAATATTCTTAGGAAGAGCCGGTCATGACCGACAGTTTCTCACCGATGACCCAGCGACGAATCTTCTCAGTCCCGAGAACGACTCCATTGCCTCGACTGACTTACGTCGCAAGTAATCCCGCCACAGCTCCACAAAATGCCTAAATCTCCATAACCATCGACGTCACAACTCTACGGCTTAACTTCGAATCTCTTAAACTCGACATTCTCGAGAACTCCACGATTCCGGCCTCGCAAAACAAACCTCCGACTCAAATATCCTCATCCCTCCCACTAACCCTCCTCCACTCTGCCCAAAGCCCCCTCCAAATATCCCTCGTCCCCCCATCCAACCCAGCATTCATCCCCCTAAGCCCCTGCATATCCAGCAGCGCACACTCCAGCGCAGCCCAAATCCCTGGCATCAACCTCTCTCTAACCGCCGGCTCCAACCTCCCATTCAACTGACACCTACAAAACCATCCCAGCAAAGGAGAAAGAGACTGGCTTGTATATTCTCTAGCTTTCTTGATAGGGTCGATGAGGTCCTTTCGAGAGGAATGGCGACGACCGACTGTTACGGCGGAGACGGTGGGCGAGGAGAGGGTTGTTAGGAGACGGGTGTAGGAGATTACGTTTTGAGGGGTTAGGGGGTTGGTGGTTGGTGAGAGCCAGGGTGCGAGCATGTGGTCGCGACCGGCGTTGGGGAGGAAGAGACACCAGAGGAGGGATTGGAGAAGGGGGACGAGAAGATGGAACCGGCCGTATAAACGGCTGCGGTGGAGGGAGAGGATCTTGTGTGTAGTTTCGCAGAGGCGGATGTGGATTGCGGGAGCGAAGCGAGAAGGAAATGAAGGTGCGGATGGGGAGGCGATGATGTTGAGAGTGCTTAGGACGCTTTCGACACCAAATTGGGAGGCAAGGGAAGGCTTGAACGAATCAGCAATGTTCTTAAGGGGAGGTTGGTAAGGGGTTAGTACCTTATCGTGAAGGATGGTATTGATGCTGTCGAGGATGGCATTGAAACATGCTATGTCCTGGGATACTGAAAGGAGGCCGCATAATGCAGGAAGAATGCCCGAAAGTTGTTGTTTCTGCTGTTCATCATCGATCGGGGTGTCTGTATCTATTAGTATGTTGTATGGGCAGTCTTTGGGCTGATAGGACGTACTGCTATAGGTGGAAATCAGAACGTGGAGTATACGCAGAGAAGCTGCATCCACCTGACTGTTTTCTTTCGGCAGAAGTGATTGTACTAGTTGCATCATTTTCGGCATTTCAAGGGGCGAAAGGACATCTTGAACGGATCGTATGGCGGCCCAGTATTCTGCAGCAGACAGATCTAGTATGCTCAGTTTCAATTGCGGTGGTATTGCAGGAAGATATACTTACTTAGGTGTAGTATACGCAGAGAAAACGTCAAGAACTGTTCTAGGTCGCGGTAAGTCTGATATTTTGCAACGACTTGATGTAGACGAAGCCAAGTACGACGCGTGAATACTCCCTCTGGAAGTTGTTCGGACATGATCGCAGTCTCGATGTGGCTCTCAGGATCGATCCACTCTTCTACATGGGTCCGTAAGGACTGAAACACTTGCTCTGGAAATTGGTTAGCCAAAAAAAAAAGAAAGAAAAAGACAAAGGCTATGTATCGAGAAGCTTACCGTTGCCTTGCAAGACCGCATGTGGAATGTTTTTCAAGACGTCAAGTTTGATGTCCAAAAGCCCCTGCACTCCCGAGGCCGGCTCTGTATGAGTTGCGTTTAATAATTTAATGAACCGCTTCCAGCTCAAAATTGATTCATCAGCTCCGGAAGCCAGCATGGTAGCTTTGAGTGTGACTACTCCTATGGCAGAGCTCTCGCCAGTCTCAGCAACGAAGTCTTGAAGCATGCGTTTGAAACGCTTAATGAACTTTTTGTTTCGGTCTTGATCTTTCTCAGCCAGAACATGACTGCAATTGTAAGGTTAGAAATATACGCAAAAGTGACGACTTTGCCCAAGTCACCTACCTGAGAATCAATCGAATAACAGTCTCGAAAGTGTTCAACACGCTAGTATAGAAGCTAAGTTCTCTCTCGCGAATCATGCTAGCAACAGTGAATAAGACCGAAGGATCGACGCACTGAAGCATCATTAGCTAAAGCCAATCGGATAATATCTGATGATGCTTACAATCTTGGCAGTTGAGTTGGGAACCTGCATGATGTGTGCAACAACCGCTAGCATGCGCAAAGCTTCATCCTTATCATCTACCAAAAGGTTTGCCAATCTTTCTGTTATCTGATCCAGTGCACTTTCCCTTTGTTTCCGAGATAGAACGGTTAATGGAGCCTGAAGGAACGAGAGTTCTGAGGCCCTAACAGCTTCGGTGTCGTCTCCATTTGATATTGCAGCAAAGGTGGCATCTATAAAGTCATCTGGCCTCTATTAGATACAATTTCGAGCTCTTGAAAAGATTGACATACCCCTAACGTGCAAATCTTGACTTGAGAAAGCATATTCAGCACACACATCCCTGAGCTGCCCAACGAACTTATCGCCATTCGTTCTTGACAGCGTAGTGTGTGCGTGATAGAGCAGAGCTCTACGTGCCTCTGTGTGGAGATACCTAAATCTGTGAGCAAATATGATCGAAGAGGCAAGGGCGGGATTGACTGACTTTAGAAGATTGGGAAATTGTGCAAGTAGTACTTCAACTTCTCTAGTAAAAGGCTGCAATCGTGTTCCATCGATAGGTTTATCCTTTTTGGAAGGTGCAAGCATAGGCATGAGAGTGAAGATAGTCTTATTTATGTGTCCAGGTAATGCCGTCCCCCATGTAGGAATGCTCCGTAGATGATTCCAGACAGTAAGCAAGAAATCAAATGCAGCAGTTTTAGAGTCTGTGCTGCTTTTATCCTGCTGCTGGACTCTGCCGATCTCTTTGTATGCCAAGTCAATAATCTTGGAGTCTACGAATGACTTCTGAGCTTCATACGATGCGTGCACATCAATCGGCCAAAGTAAGGTAAATAATCGCGCTAATATCATCCAAGAGGTGGTCAGATCCGCAGAATATCGATATACCTCATGATCATGAAGTGAGGCATAGGTTGTCAGCAGAGTAGAGAGCTGCGGCTTCATGCCTTCGATCGTTTCATACGAAGAAATGCAGCTCAAAGAGGCTTTCAGGACAATAGTGCTGCTGCACGCTTTCCGGAAGCTGTTTTGATTCGTCTTTAGTCCAGGACTTTCGTTGGCGTTTGTTTTGAGGGTATCCAGCAGTGATGTGATACGGAGTGTATGCTCTTCGACTAATCTATTGATTTGTAGTACTGTCAGAGATTTCTCCAGCAGAGACCCAAGTGCGGAAGCTATGTCATGCTCCTCCCAAATGGAATGAGGGCGGGACACCTCGAGACCTTTCCGTAATTTCCGAACTGCCTTGGCAGAATTGCGGAGCTGTATGTCCCACCGGGATATGAACCCAAGAAGATCTCGATTCCGTGCGAAGGAAGCCATCAATGGGTTGATTATCAACTGCTGAAGAGCTTGCCTTGCTGTTGAGGAGTGGTTCTCGAAACCGAGGAGCAAATTTGTGAAATCATGTCGTGGGGCATTTCCTTCCTTCGCATTAGCTTCGTCGACAGGATTGAGATCTTCAACTGGATAAGCAGGTAACATATCAAACAATGCGACCGAGAGATCATTTGGCCTATCCTCAGACTTGGATTTGTTTTGGTTTGAGCTCGGGAGGAAGATGACCGGGTCCAGTGCTACTAATCTCGCGATCAAGCCCCATCGAATTGTACCTTTTTCGAAGGAAGGATTTTTGACTCCGGAGTGGTACCAAAATATGTCCTCAAGAATTTTAGCATCGACGGCGATGTTAGTATCTCGAAGGACAGTAACCAAGTTTTCGACGACTCTGACTGAGCTCTTGGCCATAGCGAAGTCAGGACGTCGTAATGGACATCCAGAACATTCTAGAAATGCTACGAACATTGCTTGTATCCATGGCAATTCTGCATGCCTCTTTTGTAACGTTCGCTTTGGAGAGCACCTAATGGCTAGGTTAAGTAGCCTTGGAATGGATCGAAACAAAGGGGCTACACCTGCTGGTACCAACTCCGATCCTTGACTCGAGTTTGCAGCGAGCTCGATCTTTGCTTGTAGGGGGGCCAGCAAGGCCGGGAGAAGTGGAGTCTCAGTCTCTTTTGTCCCTTTGGCAGACGACTCTGTAGTGGCTGATTTAGCAAAGAAAGCTGCTCTGGCAGGGCTGAAAATATGTTTGGCGAAGAGTCTTTCCAGTGATCGAGCTGCTACCTTTCGAAATGAGGACAGTTTCTGATCTAGAGCTGTCAGACGTGTGAAAATGGCATCATCCTGGATAGTGTCCCATAAGATGATCGCAGGAATGAGGCATTCATTTGAAAAGAGTTCGGCAGATGCTTCGGAGTCTTCAGAACCGCTACTGACACGGAGTTCCCACACGTAAAGCACGTGAGACAACCGGAAAATATTCTGAGATACATCAACGGATGACGGTGTTGAATCCGTTGTTTCTGTTAGTGCCCTATACGTCGCAATGAGCCAGAATTTCAGAATTCGGGCTGCCTGTGCGTTCTCTGTCCGGAGAGCCATTGCCATGTGCTCGGCGGGCAATCTGTCAGAGTTTTGCTTCATCGAACTGGCCTTATCTATCATGATCTCGAGTATGGTCGCAATGCTTTTAAAAAGTTCACCTAACCCTTGGGTGTCCAGAAGAATCCTCTTCGAAGGAGTATCCACTCCAGATAGTCTCTTCCGCTTACGTGAAACCTTTGGATTTTCCTCTACTGTCGTACTAGACTCCGAAAGGTCTCCATTACGGCCAAGCTCTGCAACTGACGCGTGACCGCTTGTCAAATCCTTTTCAAAGTTCTCACACAACGCTCGCTCCAGGATTGTTGGGAAGTTGACTTCTCTGAGGAATGCTGCGGCATGTGACACTGGTATGAGGTGAATCATCCATTTTGCCAATTCCCAAGCTCTTATGTTTCCTCGCGCTTGTATGCCTCGATCTTCCTGTCGTCCCAACTTATCCAAGATCCAGCGCAGAACCAATTCCGCTCGCGCATGAGTCCGAGGTTTTTGGGAATTTCTTAGCGATGTGACACCTTTGTTATCATCCCACCCATTAGGAAGGCCGAGAATGTTTGCCGCTTGATCGATTTGTTGATTCAAGTCTGCGAAATCTTTGTCGAGTGACAGTAGCTTTGGCAAAGACGGAGACGTCCTAGACTTTGGATAAATTAGCTTCTATTCTGATACAAGAATAGGTTTTGACTTACCTGCAAGTTCGGCGCCATTTCATACTTTCAGGACTGGCGTGAGCCTGCTTCAAGCTGCAAATCTACGTGCGAGGTTCACTTGATGTTGAGCTCAAAAAAAGCTATGCACGGGCCATGCCAAGACGGGTTGTGAACCTCATCTTCTGTTCAAGCTGCTCGGCGGAAGCAGAAGAACTTCACAGCTATCCTGCGCGCCCTCCGAATCCCCTTCTCAAACTCATCCTCAAGATCAATTGGCCACTTTTCGCACAATCGCCATGTCGGACTCCTCAGCCGTAGCGCCTACTACTCCCCGGACAAGTCGGCCCATGAGCGAAGCCCTTCTCAACGAAAAGGTACAAACCTGTTCTCCATTGCAGACCTTAATTCGCGGGCAAGATACTCCAAGAATACACTACTTCTTCTATTGAATAATGGAGCCTCGGCGCTATCTGCAGTGCGATTTATGGTCATCACATAAATCTCGCAGTCTCTTTCCTTCTATCTTCATCGCTTCCAACCTCAGAAAACATCTGGATGAGCTGGCTGACATATTGTTCTTTTAGTGGGACCGCTGCTTTTCGTCTATGCTCATCCGCTCCGGCCTCGGTCTGTCATTCGGCATCGTCTTCTCCGTCCTCCTTTTCAAGCGACGGGCGTGGCCCGCATGGGTTGGACTGGGTTTCGGCGCTGGACGTGCCTGGGAGGAATGCGATAGCGTCAGTTCCTCTCTCCATACTACTGCCACCACCACAGTCGTACACTTAGAATATACTTGCTAATATAAAGATTTACTCCAGTCCTTTAAGCGCGCCGCGGCACCATCCAAAGACGGACTACGAGTGATAAGACCATAAAGGAAAGATGGAGGAGAATAGAGTTGTGACAGGACCAACGTGAAGAGCTCGGTATTATTTGGGATGATCGGGCGCTCAGCATGCAAGATATCAGCTGTACAGTAGGGCATTGTTTTAGAACTCGTGGGAATTGATCATTGTACATTCTGGCCTACAGTGGCTCCCCTCCCTGAAACCTTATGCAGCCACTACTTCCGCCAACTCTTCGTTGTTTCCGCTTCTTGTGTAAGGCTTACGGGGACAGTCTCCAAAGCATATTAAGTGCAGACACTATCCATTACCCGTTTTGGGTACGTTGCGGACCACCAAAGAATATCACCATCTCCACTGACCGAACGTTACGCGCGACGGGAATCATACCGTATACATACCTTATCTGACCGCAACAAGCTGGGCGAGTCCAGAAAATTTAATATTGAATGCACGGGCTCTATTGCCTATCCAGTTTTAGTTCCAAGCCATGTCATACCGCGTCTTACGATTCACGCGTACTTGACCTGAACGGCAAGATGACTCCATTGCCCTCTCTTGCTGAAATTCATCATTTCTCCATCATGTCCACTTTCGATCTCGTTTTGAAAGCTATCAGTTCGGCGAATATCGACCGCTTACGACTAACATTGGAAAATATATGCGCCAAATCACCGGTCGCTTTAGCATACGTTTCGCAAGAGCTTTTGCTGCCCGAGGGAAACTCCAAAGAGAATGCCAATGCTGAGAGTATCAAAAAGAAAACGGTATCAAAACGGAAGCGAGCTGAATACACCGATGTTCGATATACCATTTGCAAGCAATGCGACGAGGAATTTGACGTAACCGAGAACACCGAGACGAGCTGCCATTGGCATCACGGTGAGATTCGCTCATTGGCGTAGGTAATCTTCATTGCCCAAAATTCACTAATGGTTTCAAAACAGATAAGCTCTTTCCAGACTACGACCACGACACGTGGGCGGATTATGATGAGGATTGCCATGGACCAATTGATACGGAGGAGAACAAGGAGGAATTTCCAGAGGCGTTCATTTGGCAATGTTGTGACCAACCTGGCGATGGAGAAGCTTGCAATACGGGATCACATGTTGCGAAGGAGAAGCGTAAACGGAAGATTATCAGAACTGCTAGCCGCGTACGAATCTGAACGCTCCTCTGTCTAGCTTGAAGACAGGATTATGTACGATGTTCTGTTTTTCCCTATCTTAACATAAGTTGCACGGACCCTTTGTACATTGTATAAATTCTTTTTCCGTTCTAGCCTAGCCAGAACGTGTTACCGCGTATCTCTCAACCCCCGAGGTCGCGTCACCTTGCACAAAAACACCAAGTCAAACCTCTCCATTCTCTCATTTGTCTAGCTCTACCCTTCCACCATGTCTCAACTTGATCTCGTACTGAGAGCAATTGAGTCGGCAAACAGCGACCGTTTGCGGTCTACATTAACGAACATCTGCACTGAATCCCCAATTGCTCTGGAATACGTGTCGCAGGAGCTCTTGCTCACGAATACCAGCTCAAAAGCGAATGAAAGACCTGACGCGATAGCTAATGGAACGTCCTGGAAACGGAAACGGGAATACACCGAAGTGCGATATGCGACGTGTAAGCAATGCAAGAAAGAATTCGATGTCACCAAAAATAAAGAAGACCGCTGCAAATGGCATGAAGGTATGACCTCCTAAATTTGGTCCTTAATCTTCTCAATCCCTTGCGATCTGTAAAATACTCACTTGTGCTGACAAGGATTGAGTAAGCGAGCTTGAATGGGACGAGAACCCTGATAATTCTACTTGGTGGGATTGGGACGAGGATTGTCATGGTCCGATGGACAGATCGGATACTCGAAGTGACTACCCACAAGGGTTTATCTGGTCATGTTGCGATGCAATGGGCGATACAGACAAACCATGCGTCACGGGCCCGCATGTTGCGAAGGTCTCCAAGAAAAAGAAGAACAACGGCGTCAGTCGTTGAGATAGTTAGTAATTTACGTGTACTATAGTTCAATATGGCAGCATATTTCAAGTTCCTTCCAGTCTCGCAGCCTAGCTGAGTTCATTTACATAGCTATTCCGCCTCCCTTATCCCCCCACGCGATCTTGTTATACATTAACCAAATGTGAGGATCAAACCTACCATTGCAAGGTTCTCCGTATTGTCTCAAGGTGAACTATCACGTGCTCACGCAATGTTTGATCGACAAAAAGCACGAACCAGGTAAGTATGATCTCATTCTCAACGCGAATCACATCTCATCTCATCCCCTCGCACCTCCAGTCAGTTTCATTAGACATACAACTAAAGCTTTCATCATGGCTGCTCTCGAACTCTTGCTTGAAGCAATCGATAGCGCAGACATCGATCGTTTACACACTGCGCTTGAGAATATCTGCAGAAAGTCTGATATTGCATTCGACCTGGCATGTGAGGAGCTTCTTCTTACGAACGATGATTTAAACCAAGAGGACAAGGAGAATCGGAAGGACAATGGAGATTATGGCAAGATGCCCAACACCAACAGAAATACCGAGGGACGTCCTCAAAATAGAATGACCGGAGGTGCTTTGAAACGAAACCGGGAGGAGTACGTCGGTCTACGCTATGCACTCTGCAAACAATGCGATCACGAATTCGATAAAACAAGGAATACCGAAACAAGTTGCCACTGGCATCCTGGTAGAGTCTCCCTGCCACCTCAGTTAACGCCCACGGTCTCATCTTCATTCCAGACAAGCTCGTGGTCGATTGGGACGCCGATATGTGGACCGAATGGGAGTCCGATATTGAAGGCGACCGGGAATCCGAAGAAGCAAAACGAGAACATCCTCAGGGTTATAAGTGGGACTGCTGTGGAACTCCAGGCGATATCGATAGGTCATGTCGCACTGGAAAGCACGCTGCGGTAGAAAGAGCTAAAAGGAAACACCTGACTACAAGCGGAGTTCTGTCACCTAAGCGGCAGTGTCCACCATCACATACTAGACCTTGGTTGGGTGTTGTCCTGGAGTCGACTCCGGACATGAAGTAAAATGAGTTGACGCAAACGGTGTATCTTGGTACGGAGGAGTGCTCAAGGCTGTACATCTACAATTAAGATTCGAATCTAACTAAAACCTTGCCCATATATCTGATACGTGTTTTGAAGCATGTTAAACGTTTTAAACCTTGGAAATATCGCATCGTCTTACTTACTGATGGGAAACAAAATATATCAGGTCGCTCCGCTAGCTGGCTGCAGTTTTCGTAATTTCGGTAGCCATGATCCGATGCTACTATACATCTCGATTTCATCACCATCAAGGTGTCGCTGAGCGGGTGTCTCGACGGGTTGTAGTGAATACTGGTTCTTGGTATCATTAGGAGGCTCTTTCTCTATTGGGCATCCTCGCAAGGCAGAAGTTGTTTCCCGCCCGTCAGAACTCGAGCTATGCTCATGGAAAACCGTTCCTTCTTTCGTGACTTCGCGTCATTTCATATTGCGCCATCAGCATTTGCACCTTGTAGGTCAACTCGTGAATGGACGCCTCAGTGGCTACTGACGAACGAGAACCAAGTGGTATAAGTATGTGGCTATAACAAGATAAGAACATAGGACATTGCTGCTAGAGATGAAGCTAGCTCTTCTTTGCCTATATATCTTAGCTCTTTCCATTCAATTGTAAATGCGGTAGCAGACGTTACTCTAAGAATCTGATTCCTAAGCATGAAGAAGTATTCGCGGGGAGACGGAGGTCACTGGAGAAAAGTGAGATCAAGCACATTGGTTTGCGTGATAATTTTGATGGACGCTTTCCAGGGAAATGAGAAACAGTTGGACTGCTTCGCCAACTCAGACGTATTCCGCGAACCATTATAGCCATATTGTAGTTGGTGGGACATGCATTGAGGCGTCGTAGTCTATGCAGCCGGTTGTGTTGGATGTTAGAAGTAGTTGTCGTGGTGTAGTGTACCGGGGCTGGTCTCTACGGGACAGTTATGGACGGGAACGTATCTCGATACTGAGGTATACCGCCGTCATGGATTGATGTGTTGAAAGAGGTTTCATAAGACGATGTTGAGGCTGCAAAAGGATTGGGGGAGTAGCTCTGGCGATGTTGTGGCGAGAGATGAGTCCGGTAAATGTAGGCGGTCCTATAGGAAGCTTTTGTGAGTGAAGATCTTGGGTGCGAATCACGGTATGATGAACTGAACCTTCATTCGCGTATTACTGATGTATTTGATTTCCGTTGCTATCCTCTCGTATCGTAGGCAGATCCATCTATCGATGGCTCAATACCGTCAACGACAGACGATGAGAGTCTTCGTCACGTAGAATCGAACCGACACCAAGGATTGAGATCGGGGATACGAATCATTCGTAATGCTTCAACCGTAACTCCTTTCATCCGTGCCGTTCGAAGCATGATCGTGCGAGCTGAAGATCAAGGCCAAGGATGTGATCATGAGTTGTTCAAAGCCACATCCATTACATTCTGGCGTGCCGTGTCTGGGACGATAGCAGTAGTGATTGTACGACTAGCGCAGCTAGGAGACCCACGTCCCCAGACCCGCCCCATGTCCGCCGGTTAAATTGGACCCGTCGATATCAGATCGAATGCGAGTAGATCCCCGTTCTAGAAGAGTCGTGATTTATCAGGTTTGTCGAATGGCAAGCGCGAAATGGCGAATGGCGAACTTGGTTATTTCCTCGGCTAGACTTGCAGACGAGCCGTTCGTTGAGGAGGATCCAGGCAGTAGAGAACAGTGCGCCAAAATCATTTCAGCGGGCCATGTGAAGACCTTTGGTGTTCTCGCAGAAGGATCTTAAGAGTAATTGTAGGAGTTCTCTACGTCAACATGAGGCATCGGACAAAATGGGGGTAACGAAAACGTATACAATCTCCAGTCGGATCGTCCTGTTACTAAGAGACTGCGATATGGAAGTGGTCAGGCAAATTTGCTGAATTGGCGTCTCGAGGACTGACCTATGTGATCCTATAAGCCCGCAGTCCACTTCTTTAAACGCCGGCCCCTAAACCATCGATATGATATGACCACTCTTTTCGGGTTCTGGTAAATCAAGAAGAAATATGGGTTACTGTGGTCTGTGAGCGTGCAACGACGACCGTGATGCTCAGCTTGGCCTCGAAGAAGGGGCCTTTAGAGTTATATCTCGCTGGAAAACGTTGTCGGTATGTGTGTTCCACCACCAGAGAGAGTTGTTCATACTAAACATTAGTGTCTCCATCCCATTTGGTGATAACTGAATCCAATAGCCTCTTCGAAGATAGTTATAACTGTACAACAGTACCGCTAGGACATACCACTGGTCTTCGCAATAATGACAGCAAACGCTTGCGTAACAATGAATGGGTGGGAGACTGCCATGCAAAATGGTCGAGGAGGGTAAATGTTTATATATTGAGAAGAGTGTTGTCGATTTCTCCCAAAGGAAGCGCCTTCGATGGGAAAAGAGGCTTGTCAAATGCTAATGTCGCAAGAGGACTTGGCTGGTTCAAGTTTTTGAAGAGGATCGGAGTAACAAATATTAAGGTGCTAGATTGCACGCTGTCAGCATCTTAATAAGTAACTGAGGCAGAGCCAGAAAGCTTTTCAGAGTCCGCCTGCAAAGGGACTCTGGAAAAATGCTCAGTCTGGCTCTTCTTCGACCTGTAATGTCTAGTACCAGCTTTGGAAGCCGGTGACACTGCTGGGAGAACGCTGAACGATCTTTCTGAAGATCGAAGTAGATGAGCTTCCCGCGGAAATGACGCTGAAGTTAGACTGCTGTGAATAATGTCAGCCTTGGTGTTAGCTGCACGCCGAACCCAAACTACAGCTGCCACGAGGAGATTCTGTCGCAAGCTACGGGGCTGTTCAGTATGCTCCGAGGAGTAGGCAACAACCTCATGATGAGAAGACGACACTGCCAGAGACCAGTCCATCAATTGCTTGTAAGGCGAGACCGATCTCCGGAAGTTGCATTCTTTGGGCCAGTTGATACTTGACAATATGACACTTCAGGTCTCTAGTCCGGTGCCGGATTCTCCTAGAACGATCCTAAATGGCATGGACAAGACGAACCACGAAACGCGTAGAAGTGATGGAGAAGCCACAGCGGAGCGATCCATTCTCTGAAGCCATTGCGTCAATATCCAAGGGGATTCATCTACTAATAGACGATAGGTGCCTCCACTATCACACGTTCCAATCTCAGGCGTCTGGAGAAGCGGGCCGGCTACGACGACGAAGCGAAAATACCAACACACGGGCTTTCGGAATCGTACCTGGTTCAGAAGGCAGAAAAGACGCGCTATAGAGTGAATTAATCCCTCTCTCTTGCGTGACATTAATACCCAACGCTGTGGATTGTTGAGTAGAAAAGCCTGGGAAGCGAGATGTGTGAGAGTCCGTGCTGATATCGGGAAAAATGATTCGGCGAGATCCGGAGGATTGTGGAATGTGGAGACTGGCCACTTCTCCACAACCATCTTCCAACTCTCCATCGTCATTGATATGCGCGTACGGCACGGCTCAGCCAACAACCCCATGTGGTCAAAAAAAGGCACAAAAGAAGGAGGCTAGACGAGAAGTCAGATGATAGGAGTCGTTCATTGTTGTTGGGCCTAGCGTTTTGCCCTTGGCCCGAAAGTCTGGGGAGCCAAAGGAAGATGCACAGAAGAATGGGTTTCAAGAGTCCAACTCCAGGACCCAGCATGCTATGGACCACGTTGGATCCCCGTTATTAGCCTCAAGTCTATTGCTCTGGACATGGAATCCCTGTACATTGCCTTAGATCTGCCTCCTGTGTGGCCGTTCTGTTGTTTTGCCGGGGTGTCCAGCTTCTTCCCCGTCTTACAACGGCTTCCAGAAGGTTGAGTCGAACCTCAATCGCCAACCAATACCTTCAATGTTCACCAACTCAATATAGATTTACCGGGTTGGCGGGCCTGGTCGCCCTCTGGTCTTGGTGTCTGAGAGCCCGGATTGATGAGCCGGATTCCGATTTGAGGCGCTGGACGTGACCAGACCACTCAGGCTCAAGCTGATCGCCTTGCGTGCTGTCATCCCGAGATCGTGCCTCATGTTCTCAATAAGCAGATGTGTCTAGCACACGCGAATCGATATTCAGCCGGCACACTCTACTCATTGCGGCCTTTCTACCGCCCATGGGTCATGGACGCCCCAGAATCTATTCATATTTATCCGGTCCGCTTGACCGCTGCATCTCCTCTTGGCAAACCCGATCTGGTAAGGGATTAATCCAGGAAACATCTATATGAAGCCCTTAATTTCTGCGCTGAAATCTGTCCTGCATCTCCGATCGATTATCTTCGAGAGGCATTAAATAGCTCTGGTCGAACAGACCCCTCGAACACCAACCTTCTCACGTCCGTTTCATCGTCTTTGCTCACAGTGCTTCAACATGGTCGCAGCAATTCCCTCTGCTGTCAGGAAGGGTGAGGTCGAGGTTGCACAGGCCGAGGCGCCTCACCTTGCACGCGTGAACTGGAAGAAAGATCCTGGCCTTCGGAAGCTCTATGCGTGGGCATTCATTATCTGTATTGCGTCTGCAACCACTGGTTATGATGGGTGTGTATACGTTTAGACGGTTAATTGGAAGAACCATGTGCTGATCATGTGTTTCCAGATCTATGCTTAACAACCTCCGTATCCTTAACACCTGGACAAAGTATTTCGGTGACCCAAAGGGCTCGGATTTGGGTCTCTTGACGGCTTTGTACAGCATTGGTAGTATTGCCAGTCTTCCGGTCACTCCCTTCATTGCCGATCATTTTGGTCGGAAGGCGGCCATCGCCATCGGCTGTATTATTATGATTGTTGGTGCTGGTGTCCAAGGTGGCGCCAGGAACATATCCAGTAAGTTGAATTGCATGAACGAGGAACAGTATAAAGCTTATGAGATATAGTGTTTATGGCTGGTCGTTTTTTCATGGGTTTCGGCAATAGTTTAGCCCAACTTTCATCCCCGCTTCTGCTCACTGAGTTGTGCCACCCCCAGCACAGAGGTCGCGTCACTGCCGTGTACAACTGTCTATGGAATGTTGGTGCTATCAGTATGCCATATCCTCAAACCTTCCATATCGTTAGACCTCGTAAAACTGATATTTGCAGTCTGTACTTGGCTCACCTTCGGTACCAAGAGGATCTCTAATGACTGGTCATGGAGAATCCCCGCCCTTACTCAGGCTTTCCCTTCTATCATCCAGATCACTTTCATCTTCTTCATCCCGGAATCACCACGTTGGTTGATTGCCAAGGAGCGAAATGAGGAGGCCTTGAACATTCTCGGAAAATACCATGCCAATGGTGATATTAATAACCCGACCGTCCAGTTCGAGTTCCATGAGATTAAGGAGACGCTTCGTCTAGAATTCCAGTACCAGAAGTCGAGCAGCTATTTGGACTTTTTCAAGACCAAGGGCAACAGGTACAGGCTCATGCTTCTCGCTTCTCTCGGTCTCTTCTCTCAATGGTCTGGCAATGGATTGGTCAGCTACTACGCTACTGATGTTTACAAGAGTATTGGAATCACCAGCTCTGACGCCCAACTTGGAGTGAGTTCTCCCAAAGACAGTGCTCTATATCCATATACTGATGCTGCCTTAGCTTAACGGTGGTCTCACTATTCTTGCTTTAATTGTCTCCGTTTCGTGCGCTTTACTTGTTGACAGAGTCGGGCGTCGTCCACTTTTCATCGGTTCCACTGCAAGCATGTGTTGTGCATTCATTCTCTGGACAATATGTGCCTCGCAGCAGGAGGGCAAGAAGAGCAAGGCGGCCGGCCAAGCCGTCATTGCCTTCATCTGGATCTTCAATGTTGCCTACGCTCTCGCTTGGTCCGGCCTTCTCGTCGCCTACACCGTCGAAATCTTGCCTTTCAAGATTCGTGCCAAGGGCCTCATGTTGATGAACTTCTTCATTCAAGCTGCCTTGACCATCAACCAGTACGTCAATCCGCTTGGCTTCGCCCATCTCAAGCCGAACTGGAAGCTCTACACTATCTACTCTGTAAGTCTACCCCGAACCATTCCATTAGCCTCTTCGTTGTCCAGCGCTTATTTTCTTACGACAACAGTGCTGGATCTTCTTTGAACTCCTCTTCGTCATTTTCCTTTATGTCGAGACCCGCGGACCCACTCTTGAGGAAGTCGCCAAGATCTTCGATGGCGAGGAGGCCCAGGTTGCCCACGTCAATCTCGAGAAGGTTGAGGCTGATGTTATGACTTCCGGATACGAAAAGAACGGCGATGTCCACGTTGAGCACTCCAGGGTTTAGGGAGCGGTACAAGGGTGTAGATTCTCTTAATGATGAATTCAATTCAGTGTGCATATTTGGGGTTAGGAAGGGTTCTAAAAACACTTGCATATCTTAATCAACGCTATCCATTTTTGAGGATTTTTACTCAGTACACTACCCAGATTACATTGATACGAAAATGTTTAT
This sequence comes from Hysterium pulicare CBS 123377, assembly GCA_000467715.1. Classification (NCBI taxonomy): domain Eukaryota; kingdom Fungi; phylum Ascomycota; class Dothideomycetes; order Hysteriales; family Hysteriaceae; genus Hysterium; species Hysterium pulicare. Next base: position 24,242 of record AJFK01000854.1, read on the forward strand.
AATTGCTGCATTGTTGTCTTGCTCATGCCTAGAGTACCAGCCTCGGAATCAAGCGACAGTCACCTTCCTAATCTACATGCGTGGTCTCACTCCACGATAACAGCCCGATATTTCCACCAATAAAACACTCCTTGCTGCACGGATCTGCAATAGCGGGAAGCAAAAAGAAAGCTTGACCCGAGTCCTCGAACAACAATGCTCAGACAAGGACTCAAATGCGATCTCAAGATCTCCCTATCTATGCATAAACACTACCAAACATTCCTCCATTCCCCTGTCCTCCGTGCCGTCCTCCACAACCCTTTGCATGAAAAACAACCTACATCTCAAACCCGGCTCGAGTTAAATTAAGCACCAAGAGAAACAGCTGGCAAGATGCGCTAATAACAAGCGCCCATGCGGCACAGGAAAGAATTCTGGGGTTTCCCGTTCTACTAGCCCCGGTCCCCACCCCCGCTCGCCCATGATTCTGCATTTAACCGGCTAACGGGGCTAAGATCTGGGTTTTGAGATCGCCTTGTCTACGCCACCTTGATGGCTCTGCCGTTGCTTTGAACGGGGTTTGCGTCGGTGGCACTTACGCCACGACTTTGACGGCTTGTAGGGAGGGGTTAAGATGGGTTGTGGGGCTATGATCGAGTTTATGGAAGAGAAATCTGTGAAAAGCTGGAGGTGGTTCTGCTTGAACTGTAAGCCTTTGACGAATTTTTGCTTTCTCTTTTTTTGTCTACTCGAGATCGTTCGTAATGCCTTGCACGGTTCGGCCGAAATGCGCCTTCTTTCGATTCTCCGAGACAACTGATTTTTTGCAAAATATGCTCTAAGACTCTCTCGAATTCTAGATGCTATTCATCTATCAAACCATGCAAACTTAACCACTAAGTTATCAACGACGAGCTTATGATATTTAAAATGCGCTAGATACGCTTTCCAAGTATTTCAAAAGTTACATTTTGACTTGGAACCGCGGGTTGGTTCTTATTCGCTCACCGTACATGTAGAAGAAGAACGGTAGAGGACACATAGCAAGGGCGAGAAATCCGAGCAAAGAGTTCCCCCATCCGAGCCCTAACGCTGCATATATACTTCGACCCGCGAGAGGAAGTACTGCGCCAAAGAGGGAGCGTACCGCCGTAGATGCAGCGGTGGCGCTGGCTTCGTAGAATGGATGAGCGTCGATGAAGTAGGTTGCTACGCACATCTATGTGTCGTTAGTTCTAACTTGTGCCAATTTGATAGATCACCCGTATCCAATGGAAACGCGTGGAAGAGGAATACTTACAAAGAGTATATTAAGTCCGATCCCCATGACCATGGTCCCAAGGATCGGGACAATCCAGTGCGTATGGCTTTGCGCTGACCAACCATACCAGAACAAACCGATCGGAATGAGAAAGCAGGCAGGTATTAATGGAGGGAGTCGGTACTCGGGTTTCATCCGCCCCTCTTTAGTCAATTTCTTCAGTATGTAATCTGAGGTTCCACCGCCAATGGCTATGCCGATGAGTGAACCTATCCCCAGGCCAAGATAGGTCAACCCGACGGTTCCTTGGGAAAAATGATATCCCTCTTGGAAGACCAGTGGAAATGTAGTAAAAAGCAGATATAGGTATCCGTATATAATGCCCTGGTAGAGAGAAAAGATCGACACAATCGGAGAACGGAAGAGAAGGTGTAGAGGACGAATGATAGACCTCACAATGTAATGAGATGTTTGGCGGTCATTCCCAAGAACAGATTGAAGGTTCGGGTTTCCAGTGTCCTTGCGTAGACGTTTGAGTTTGCGTTCCAGGAGGATAGGTGGATAAGATTCGTCTTGAAGAATGAAGGCCGCAATAGCACCCACCCCAGAAGCAATGGCAAGTACACCGCAGATCCACCGCCACCCAATCGACTGCCCCATATATCCTCCAGCTATAGGTCCGATTACGGGACCCATCAAAGGCCCAAGTGCCCAGATAGAAATGAGCTTGCCCCTATGCTCCTGCTTAATCATATCCCCAAAGCTACCCGCGCCAAGGGTTATGGGACAGCCGCCGAACGTCCCGGCCAAGAACCGGAAGACGATGAGGGAGCCTAAGCTATTTGAAACAGCGCAAGCTACATTGAAGATAGTGAACAGGACATTACACGTCAGATAGACAGGCAGCCGGCCATACATCTCGCTTAGGGGGCCTAGGAACAGGGGACCAAAGAAGTAGCCTAGAATCCAGACTGAGACGACGAAGGAGGCTAGTTCGGGGTTGGAGGACTTGAAGGTTATCATAACGTCTTGGATTGCTGGGGCGAACATTGTTGAGCCTAGAGGTGTGAGGAAGGTGAGGTAGCATATTGTCATTATATTTTTGGCTTTCTTTGAGTTCTTCCAGTTGAGGGGTTTCTGGGGATCAGTGGGACCCTCCCAATCTATGAGATCTTCATTTACAGGAGCTCTGTGTGGCTCGCTGGCTCCTGGTGGCTGCTCTTGCTTCTCGAGGTCTTGGGAATGATGAATGTCCTCGTCTTTCTGAGCAGAGGTGCCTAGCTCTACTGAGTGTTTGTTGTCCGGCCGACTTGATTCCACTTCTGACGCATCTTCTGGTATCAGAGCTGCCATGATCTTGCAATGAATTGAGATCAATATGAGTTTCGAATCCAGAAAGTGTTGAAGTGATGGAAAGTTTCTCTCCAACGATCACGTGATACCGTAAAACGGAACTGGAATCAGTCTATAGAAAAGAAACAGAGTATTGATAGTACTTCGAAGCATACTGAAGAAGGACAGCCTCACGCTACAGGAAATGCCCCTCTTAAAGGTAACTATCCCCGCAACTTTTAGGGCGGACAAAGTGAGGGCGGAGGCTAGTGAGGGCAAAGGGCGCTAGCGTATGGAGTAGTTTACCGAGGTAGTACTAACCCTTGCGGGATAGCGTATATCAAACCTGCATCCTCTCTGTCACCGCAGTAGAGTCCGTTGCTGGGGATATTGTGACTCTGATGGTTTTCTACAATCAGCAGGCTGGTCATATGTTTGTATCTATTCGTGGTCGAGGAGACGCATCCTTGTCTGCGATATCTTACAAAGTCATCTCACGGCTCGGCTCGGTTCTTCCCGACAAGTCGTTTCTCGTCGCGTTCGCATTCGCGTTCTTATTCACCGTTTTTCGACCAGTTCGTGGTATCCAATCAAACACTTTTGACTGTCTGAACAACTCGGCTGCCATCTGCATAATCCATCGCACACTAAGCCGAAAGCCCGCTGCGGGAACCTCTGGCGTCTGCACCTTAGCCGCACCTTTATCGGTGGAACCACATATATCTCTGGCCCAATGCCTCGTTTAGGGCACAAGAAATCTCGAAATGGCTGCAAGCAATGCAAAGCTAGGCATGTAAAGGTACGAGCATCACTCATCGCCATTCGTGAAACGTGCTGATGGCCATTAAGTGTGACGAAAATAAGCCTTGTTCAAGCTGCGCAAGGCATAACGTGCAATGTAGTCTGGTCACATTTGGCCCAGAAGATGTCCCGTCTGCGGGTAGTATTAGTTCCGTCTCCAGTCAAAGTCAAAAGGTGCATCTTCATGATCCAGTATATACCGCAGCACTAATTGTATATTTCAGCCCTTTATAAAGAGTGAGGGAGGCGAAGCATCCAATCAATCACATCCTCCATCATCACTACCCATCGAATATGTGCTAAATCCGTCTCCAGTGGGAGGCAGTGCTTCTACCGTCGAGACTAATTCCAATCCTTCGACTCCGGACCCATTTCCCTACTTCGCCAAATTCAGCAAGAAGACGGACTTCGACGAGGCTAATAAGTGGACCCGGGACCTTGAGCTGATGCACCATTGGACATACTGTACATCTCTTAGTCTGACTGTCGACAATGCAGAAGTCCAGCATGTGTGGCAAATCAAAGTTCCACACATGGCTGTGACGCATACGTTTCTCATGCACCAAATCCTAGCATTATCGGCTCTTCATCTTGCTCATCTCCAGCCAGAAAATAGAGGCCGCTACTCTGTCCTCTTCACACATCACCAAGATCTCGGCGTTAGTATCATGAGGAAAATGCTTTCGAATGTGACGGGAGAAACTTGCCACGCCGTATTTGCAGCATCGACACTCGTCATCCTAAACACGTTTGCATCTAGCTCGCTATCGGAAGATATTTCACAAACACCGGTCGACGACCTGTTAGATCAATTCGTTTTGATTCAAGGAATGTATTCGATTCTGAGATCTGCGTGGAATCTCATAGCCGAGGGCCCATTGTCAGCCCTTGTACAACTCCGCGGTACCGAACCATCACAGCAGCCATTAATGCAGGAACTTTTGAGGCGCATAGATGATGTCGCGCTATATATCGACACAAAAGACGTTGCAGACGAAGTTCAGGTACCGTGTCTCGACGCAATTGCGAGACTGAAGGAAGTAATCAACATGGGTAATTCAAGCACGGACAGTCGAGAACTTCGAGTAGCCTTCACTTGGCCTATAAGGATATCTGCGGACTTCATGTCCCTTCTTCGGCATCGCCAGCCGGTCGCTATTGCAATTTTGGCCTATTATTGCGTCACCCTGTACGTTGCGGAGCCTTTGTCGTGGTTCATGCGGGGGTGGGCTCCAAGAGTCGTCGGTGCAATATCGCATTCAGTTGATCCAGCCTGGCAGGAGCTAGTTCGCTGGCCATTGGACTTCATCCTAGCTGAATCAAAGGAGGCCCGTAGCTGAGCGCAGGCGGTAACGACGACGACCGACCCATAGCTGTTTATGTTTGATCGGTTGATTATCGGGCAGCTCGAACTACTTAATAGATGTCTCTTCTACTTTACCATTATCCATCTATCGCATGGCTGATTCACCAAGAAGTCGATATACGGGAATACTGGCCAACACCATGTTCAAAGGATTAGCCCTGCAGCATCAAATTTTGTCGCATGACAGGGCTATCGCACTTAGCGGCCTAGACTTAAAACGCAGCGTGGGCCCAAACTTTTTTAGCAATACAGAAAATCACGCCGCCTGTTATTCAGCGGTTGTCTTTATGGTATATTCAGAATGCATATGCAACATGAAAGGCAGGCTGGATTGGGGGCACACCACGCGTATACCAACTACACACCACAATTTCGTAATGAACATAAACGATTCCGCCGAATTATATCCGACAAACCACGATCTCGAAGGCCCCGCAAGGTAGTTCAAGATATTTAGCTTAAGCAGAATAAAGTGGATTGTACAAGGGTTGCCAGCAGTAGAAAGCAGAGAATTCAAGTTTATAGGATATCCCCAAACTTCGCACAATATCTAATCCACAGACTTTTTAATCTAGCAATACAGTCTATACTTGCACTACTTTTCCAGAGACCCACTAAGTTTTCAACACGAGCAATTTCGCGGCTTGACCAAATATACAAATTCACTAACCCCCTGCAACACCCGGCTCGAGGAACAGCTTCTCCCTCTTCATAAGGAGGCTGGCAACCAACCCCACCGCACCAGCCGTAATGACCAAAATATACCCATCGTTGATCGCATGGACGATTCCGCTCACGACTCTCGCCCTGACCTCATCAGTAACTCGATCAGAAGTAAATACCGCACTCTTGGCTCCGGCAAGCGCAGCATGAATATCGTTGGCCGAGAAATCAAGTCCCCGCAGCGCATCTTGCACATGTCTGAATCCGATATTCTGGAAAACCGTCGAAGTAATCGTCAAGGCGATGACGATAGAACCAATTTGTGCCGCGTTAATGAAACCAATGGCATCCGGGACCCGAACTGGATCTACTTTTGCGGCTGCGATGGAATAGGCGGCTTGTTGAGCTGCACCGGCACCTATAGCTATCAAAACGCTGTATCCGTATATTGTGGAAGTCGAAGTGTTTGGTCCGACGGTGGAATACATGAGTGCGCCGCCGATCGTTATGAAGATTGAAGAGATCAAGTACCAAGGCATGTAGTAGCCTAGTTTTGGCATCGCGATTCCGTTTACAATGACGAAGAAAATACTGATGATTACAAAAGGGAGGAGACGCACGGCGGCATCGACACCGTTATCGCCGCGGGTGAACTGGAAGAAGATTGGAATGTAATAAATCGGGATGAATAGCGCTGTGATCGAGGTCGCAGTACCAATATATAGGAGGATGAGACTGCGGCGTCGAAGGAAGTCTCCTGGGAAGAGCCGGTCCTTCGGTGTGGTCAGAAAGGAGAAGTACTGCGTGACGATAAAGGTTAGCAGTATAACGCCGAAGACGACGAAGATAGCGATAGTTCGACCGTCATCCCATCGCCACAAAGTTCCACCAAAGGTGAAGATCATGACGAAGCTGGTATAGAGACCTGCGTTTAGAACGACGCCCAGCCAGTCGATGTGTTTCAGTCGGATTCCCAGGGAAATATTGGGTTGAGGCGTGTAGGAATCCAATACGAAGAAGTAGACGGGGGAAAACAAGCCGAAGAGAACGAGATTGATGTAAAAGGCCTACGAGATAGGTTAGTGTACGACGTAAGTGCTTTCGATTCGCTATCAATCTTACCCATCTCCAAGTAGCGGAACTATCAGCAAAGGATCCACCGATGACGGGACCCAATATACATCCAATACCCCAGATGACACCGCACCCGCTCATGTAGAGAGGTCGCCTCTGTATCGTGGTATTGATAGAGAAGATGTTCAGTAACCCTAGGTACATGCCAGCTCCACCGGCACCTGCCCAGACGCGGCCTACAATGAAGGCATTCATAGACTAGGAAGATGTCAGATTAGCTCATAAAAAGGAAATGTGCTTCGTCCTTACCGGAGCTCCTCCGCACAACGCACTTCCAGCTTCGAACATCACGAGGCTTGCAACGTAGAGCCTAATACCCAGTTAGAAAGTTATCATTCGTGTGATTCCCAGCGAACGCCTACCATTTTACGTCGAAGATTCCGAAAGCTTTACTCAACGATAGGATCGTGGCTATGGATCCTAGCGGAAACCCAATTCCCAACCAACCCAGCTTCTCCACCTCTCCGAATGTCTCAATGACTGCTGCTTGAACATCGGCAACGATCGTTGTGTCCAAACCATATAGGAAAGCTGACGAGAAGACCGCGAAACAAACTAATATCCACTGGAACGTATTATATTGGGCTCCCGGCTCGGAATCATTTGATCCTTCTGGTGCAGCATCCGAAGTCGATTTTTCGATGTCATTCATTGGAAGGTCTGGAGATGATGACTTGGTCTCATCCTTCTCAAAGTCGGAAGCAAGGTCTGTGTTGGAGGTCGTTGTCGATCGAGCTAATGGTGTCGTCATGATTCTTGAATGTGAGGGGGTTTTTAGAATGGACTTGAGAGTAAGAGAGAAATGAAATGAGTTTAAGGGATACTACACGCTACAGGCGGTGCTTGTAGCCGTCTTTCATATAGGCTTCCACACATGATGCTGAGAAATGCAGAGAGCCACATTGTTTCATGAAATAATCATGGGTTGGAAATCCAACGAACAGCTAAGAACTCCGCGACGATGAAAGAAGTAAAAGGAAAATGGCAGAAGAGGTTGGCCTATCAGAGATGAATGTGCACTTATTAAGGTCCCAAATTACTAGTTTGGGGCAAAGTAGCTTGGAGTTCCGAGTCGGTTCCTGAAAGTGGAGCATGGAGGAGTCATAGAGCTGACAAATGGCATATGTCTTTCCTAAAGTCCGTCTCCAATTTCCCTGTGTCCTGAAGCCGCAAAATAGTAATCAAGGTACTTGGCGTGCAAAAGATCTCGTTCTGCTCGTATCGCTGGAGGACCACCATGGAGTTAAGGGATTAATACCGCGGAGCGCCAAGCTCGGGCCGGAGAAATAAATATCCCACTCTAATTTTTAACTACCAAGTTGTCTCTCGAACGTATATCCAACATATATACCTAATTTGCATGTTGTCAGACACGCTCACGAGGTTTGCATAAGAATGGCGGTCTGTTCTTTAACTAATCATGCTAGATTGATTCAGGTAGAATATGTCGACGAAGACTTTTCTACCCTCGGCCGCTTTGTTCAACAACTAATCACAAATAGTTGAATACTGATCTTATCCCGTCAAAGTCAGGACAACACTACAAACTCCCAACCCTAGAGACTATAACTCCGAGTCAGAATGACGTCGATTTCGTGCCTGAAAGGCGACGTTTTCTCTTCGCTTCTTCCCGAAGCACGTTGGATAGTGAATAAGGCCATGGCAAGTAATCATGTTGGCTTCGATTGGAATCAGACTAAGATACTGATATCTGGGACAGCTTGCAACTCCATTTACGATGACTAGCCAGAGCTGCACAGAGCTGGCTAGTCTGACACAATGTGCTGGTGTTGTTACCTCCGGCGGACTACTTCTGACAAACATTTTCGCAATCTTTGCAGACTGTAAGCCAATTGGATTGAAAGCAAATCTCATACATGCATCCGGTTTTGAACCAGCAAGCAAAGGATGCATTTCCGGGTGAGATGCAATAAGTTCTGATAGCTGATAAAGCAGATTGTTCGTGTTTAGTCATCCCAGATTTACTTCCGAGCTTCACTGGAAAGATATATATACCAATGAAATCTCCCCTTCTTTTTATGGACACCCTTCTCCAATACCATAACATCCAAAATGTCCAACGACCTCGTACTCATCACCGGCGCAACAGGCCATGTCGGCTTCAGAACGCTCATTCTCGTTCTCGAAGCAGGCTATCGACTCCGCGCTGCCGTACGAAGTCAAGCTAAAGCCGAATCTCTCCTGTCCAACCCTATTCTCAAGTCACTAAACCTCCCCTGTGATCAACTCACCTTCGCCGTCATCCCCGACATTACCACAGCCGGGGCATACGACGAAGCAGTCAAAGGAGTGAAGTACGTCATCCACATCGCTTCTCCCCTAGCCGGCAAAAAACTTACTCCGGATAATTTTGAGACGGAACTAATTGAGCCTGCTGTTTCTGGAACCATCGGGATGTTGGAGTCGGCGAAGAAGAGTCCATCCGTTAAGAGAATCGTGATTACTTCATCCGTTGTTGCTATCTCTGAATGGCAGAATATCACTAAGCCATATGAAGATGTCATAACTGCATCCAATCGTATTGATACACCCACCGGTCTATATCAATCCGAGTTTGAGGCTTACTGCGCCTCGAAGACAAAGGCTTTCAATGAGACGGAGAGGTGGGTGAAGAATGGGAAACCGAAGTTTGATGTTGTGAATCTCCATCCTTCTTTCATTATCGGAAGGAATGACTACGCTGAGAAGAGCTCTGACGTACCCGGCGGTACGAACGGTATCCCTCTCGGTGTCATTCTCGGTCAAGACAACCCGGCTCCCTTCCCCGGTACAAGTGTCCATAGCGACGATGTAGCTCGCGCACATGTCTTAGCCGTCGATCCTAAAGTCCCCGCGGGAAGCTACGTCTTGACTTCAAATCCTGAGGGGACATATGATGGGACCGAATTCCAGGATGCTACGGATATCGTGGGAAAGTTGTATCCGGAAGCTGTGGAGAAGGGGATTCTAAAGAATACCGGGAAGATTGTGACTATCAAGCCCCAGAAGTTTGATTCGTCGAAGACAGAGGAGGTGTTTGGGTTTAAGTTGAAGGGATATGAGGAGCAGGTTAAGAGTGTTGTTGATCAGTATCTTGAACTCAAGGCCAAGGAGTAGTTGGCAGTTAACAGATCATGGATTAGGCAACAGAAAATGGATGGATACAAGTGCTCAGGTCCGGCAACCCGCGTAAAGTAAGGCACAGGTATTATTTTCAAACCTGATCCCAAAAATTCCAGTATCGAATAGAACTACACACAAAGACCTCGGCATGTTGTTTGGGTAGCCTGCCAATCAAATTTTCGCTATCGCCTACCTTCACTTCCGAATCAACATGATCGAATTCAAGAACGACTTTTCATGAGATATTCTGTTCAATACACGAGCCGCAAATGATTTGTAATAAACTTGTTAAGTTCCTTTCTCCTACAAATATATAAAAAAAAGTTACGCACACAACGATTCTGATAAACAGTGAATGACGAGCAGGAAGAGTCATGAACGAGGTTGATGCGCAGCCCAGACTTCAACAACTTATGACATGCACTATGGCGATTGAGCACCAACCAGTCCCTATGACACGGCAAGATGCTCAAGCCTGCGAGGTGGAATTCCAGTCCTCTCATGCTCTCTATTCCTTCCACATTGACATTGACATCGAGTTGTGAGATAACGATCTCTTTTGCTCTTGATTGACAAGCTGACAATAGCCATTCAACGGTTGCCGCAACCCCAATGCCGGACCTGCCATTGTCCTCACCTTCGCCTCCTGAACTCGAATTGACGCAACATCATGCAGAACCGCAGCAATGGCCGACCCGGCGCAAGGTTCTCTCCGTCGTCGTCGTCTCTTTTGCGGATTGTCTTACGTTAGTATCTCTGTCAATCTATGCTTCACTCGCATAATGATCTATCTAGGTTTCTTGTCTCTATGATGCTAGCGCCGAGCGTACCCCAGGTACTTCAGACGTTTCGACCAGAAGGCGGTGACAGATTCTTAGGATCGGTTTCCGTCACCGTGTACATTCTAGGATTCGTCGTTGGACCTTTGCTATTCGGACCGCTTACGGATCTCGTAGGTCGAATTAATATTCTACGTTTCACAGCGACATTTTACTTAATTCTCACCATTGCGTGCGCATTGAGCTCCAGTCTGACCATGTTGATTGTGTTTCGATTCATCGCAGGCGTGTTTGGAGGTGCACCGATGGCAATTGGAGTTGGAGTTGTTTCAGACCTTTATGCGTCTGGACAGCGGAGCCGTCCAATGGCATGGTACTCTATCGGAACAATGATGGGCCCTGCCCTCGGCCCAGTGTTGGGTGGTCTTATCACAGGACGTTTAGGATGGAGATGGGTGTTTTGGATAGCGGCGATGCTGGTAAGTCTCTTACTCAGCCCATTCCAATTAAGCAGCTTAACGTATATTGAGGCTGGAACATGCGTTGCTTCGTTGTATTTTCTACTAGCAGAGACTCATCAAGCCACCCTTGTTCGAAGAGCGGAGAACGGAAGTCGAGTCCATTCAAAGGACGAGAAATCAAACCTATTCCAAACCATGAAGTGTAACTGGAAGCGGCAGGACGTTCCCCGTACCTTACAGCGATCTGTTACTCTACCCGCAAGGATTGCACTCTACCTCCCAACATTGACCATACTTCTCCAAATTGGTGTCTTCAACGGTCTTGTGAATATGATTCTGTCATCGCTTGGCTCCGTCTTTCAGTTTCAATATCATTTCCCTGCGACCACCGCTGGTCTGTCTTATCTTGGCCTTGCACTTGGTGGTTTCCTCGGGCTGGCAGCAACACCTCGAATTTCTGATCACTATGGTCGACGTCGGCTCCAAGCTGGCGGATCCAAGCGTCCCGAGCATTCACTTCCAATGATGATAATTGCAGGACCGCTCACATCGATCGGGCTATTCTGGTATGGCTGGTCATGCCAGGCAAAGGTTTTCTGGCTTGTGCCTATTATCGGACTCTTTGTTTTTGGGTTTGGCTACATGAGTATGAGGGTACGTCCAATCACCTTCAGCCTAGCTCCAGTATTCTTCTAATTATATGAACAGCTCTCCACACAAATATTTCTCGTACAAGCAGTACCAGAATACGCCGCCTCCGCTCTCGCCGCCCATGCAGTCTTCAGCTCAATCGGGGGTGCCTTCATTCCCATCAGCACCTTCCCTCTTTACGGCCGTTATGGGTACGGATGGGGGAACAGCATCATTGCATTCATAAATTTGGGCCTGTGGTTAGTGCCTCTCGGTATGCATGCAATCTCACTGAGCTTGGGAGATAAATGGAAGATCCAGGTCGATCTGTAGATAGCGGAGATGGTCTCTGCTGAAGTATTACTAATTGCATGTAGATGGGAGTGTACCATTTTTGCCTAATTGTTTCAATGTAGGACACTGTAGGAATTGTATTGTCAGTGTAAGATAATTGAGTCGTTTCGGTTAAACTACACGACAAGTGTCATTATTGGTCGTACCGCGAACCCCTTTGGCTATAGAGTCTTAAGGTACATACTCCATATTATACTTTCTATACAGCCTCAAGGATAGCAACTTGCTTTTAAACCTTGTACAGAGTCTAAACTGGCTTTGTAGGCTGGTAGTAAAGAAGGTGGTAGGCGCAAAGCCACCCCTGAAAATGACATCCCGTGCGCTAGAGAACCTTTGTCCTCGCATTACTACGCTTTATAATCTAATCATGCCGCTTCAGCTGCAATCACATGCGGAAGGAATTTGAAGTGCAACACGTGAGTGTGGGTAGGTCCCTATCTGTGTTAAACAAAGTGTCATACCTCCACGGATTCTGAATACTTCAGTATGAGTACAAAATGGCTAGACTCAGGCGAAACTGACTGTACTGCATGACTGGAAATACGCTCTGAATACCCGTGTCCTGAAGGTCTAACTTTCTAAATACGACAGTCGCAAATACGCATGAAAGAGTTTGCTCAACATTCAATCCTCCTTTAGAAACATTCAGTCCTCCACATGTTCATGTGGGAGAGTTTGTCGGAAGTCGTAATAGTACGTCATGCCGGGTGTTTCTACCACAAGGCTGGATCCAGCGATTCGATCGATGCCGGCTTCAGGGTCAGGCAATTCGTGGCCAGTAAGACAAAAGTATTCATGTGACCATTCATCCCCAATCCTTCCACCGTGGAGAACAGTTCTGCAAAGCATGTTCATGGCTGGTTTCTTCATCAGTCCGTGAACCAAGACTTGTGTAGGCCCAACACCGAGACCTCGAATGACGCCATCAAGTGTGAGAAGCAGACGCCCACTTGACTTCTTCCCCATTAACTGTGCCACACTATACCAAACGATATCTGGAGAGTAGGGGAAATCGAATACCAAAGTAACATCGCTCAAAATGGCTGCCTTCAGATTTGGCGAGCGCTCCAATAACCACAATGGCATTACCGCGGGAATGTGCCAATTTGCTATTTCCAACTGCATAAGCTTCGGTAAGTCGAGTACCGGGAAAAGTCCTTCAAGATGTGTGGTATTAACGTATTGCCTTCGATCTCCAGTTCTCGTCAGTGAGAGCGTAGTCAATTGACTGAACATCGCAAGCCCGAATCTCCACCGCATGACTGGATTACTGGTTCGAGGTAAACCTGCAGCCATTGCTGGATTCTGGATTCCTACGTCAAGGTGTAGAGACTCGATTTGGTTGAGTAAGTGTGGATGCTTCATGTAAATATCCTCAAGAGTCTTGTGGCCCTTGGTACGTCCCCTCAAAGGCATGATTTGAAAATTGATGCTTCGCACCCAGGTCGGCAGCACTTCGAGGGTTACATCAATCATGTTCGGATGGGACGGGAGATATACTGATCCTCCTCGGGATTGAGCTGTACCGATCGATTTCCCGAATGGCAATTCTTCCCTGTACCTGCGAAATCCATGCCGGTCCCAAAAGCGGCGGAATGCCGAGTAGAAGCTGCTGTCTATGATATTCATTCTGCCGAACTGGACGTGGCGAGCTTTTGGAAACATACCCAGGACACGCCGAATATGATCACGGAGATCTATTGTATTTATGCCTCCGAATCGATACTGTCCATCCTTGATCAGTTGTTTGAGTTGCTTGACGAGATCGTAGTACCGTTCGAATGTGTACAATTCGACCGGAGTCAAGTTGCGCCGATCCAGGTTGAGCGCTGTGCATAGTCGACCAATCATCAGATCCAAAGTCTTCGGCGCTCGGTGTCCCCAATATACCCACGGTGCAATCAAGGTCAGCTCATATGATTCTGTTGTTACTTGAATAGATCGAACGAGGGAGGCGAGATCAGGTTGGAATTCAAACGTTCGGAGACACAGCGGAAAATCAAGACGCCCTTCCTCCCTTCGGATGTGTAGCTCCAAGTGCTGATAAAAGAAGCGTGTTGCGAAGGAATGAAGGAGCCTGCAAGTGAGTCTGACATTTTGTAGGTCAATCTTCGCGCCCGGTCGATATGGATCTTCTGGAAGAAGATGTTCAACAACCTTGAGAAGGACCTCATTCGGTAGAATGCTAATTAGCGGTCGAGCCATGCTGAAAAGTGTCTCTTCTGAAATGACGCGGCTGTACGTTAGTCCAGTTAGTTTTGAATCAACACGGCGCTGATGTAGAAATGCGTGACGGGCGAAAACAACTTCAGCATTGGCTTTGATTGAGTCTTGAAATCTTGTTAGTGTCCGCCATCAGCACTCCAAGGAGCGAGATATGGATATTTGTGATTGATTGTGGAGCGAGTCGGGTCGAAGAAGTGAGAAAGACAATCCCGACACGCTAAGGACATACGCTAGTCATAGCTAGTTTAGCGCCGGTAGCTAAAGAAGCCACGAAGATTCCCGCGACGGGAGAATCGTGAATCTGCAACCTCACCTGCACCATCCGCCATTGTGCCATGTACGAAATGCTCGTGCTTCGTATACAATGCACATCATATATTTACCCACTCACTCAGAGGAACATGCTCAAATGACAACACGTCAACGCCTGCAAGAATGCAAGTCCCAATGGCAACTCTTCGTTACTCGCTGTCTTCGCAACCACAAACATGCCAAGAGAACAATCTCTAGACATGTCCACTTGGCAGGAGTTCGTCTGTGTGATCCTCGCCCATATTGTTACTTGCCCAATACTATCAACGCCATATCAGGGACTAGCCTGTGGCCTTGGCTCTATGGCTCTAATGAAAGGTCCTGAATTGGAAGCAGGTATAGGGGTTGAAGTGTTGCAGACACACTCTCTTGGTATTCTGATAGCCCGCGGAATTTACCTGCGGAACGTGTCCGCGCAACATTGGATTATCAATCCTTCGCCAGTCGAAGATCCACCGAGAGATGGGGCGTCTATTGTGATGTTATCAATGGTATTCGCAGGGTTCCCCAAGGTCACACCACCCCAGATGCGAAAATCTCCGATGATCTTCCAGTTACGCGGCTTTCTCAGGACATTTACTATACCAATAATGTGGTTGATGCTGTTTCCATGTTATTTTGAAACGCGCGCTGTCTTGAAAGCGTCGTGATGTCTTGGCATGCGGCTATTACAACCATGCGACAGGCACCTCAGCCCTGCCAAAACACGATCAGCATAAATGTGGATAGCCTTTTCTTGACCAGCTCAGCGAGGTGTCTTTTCACGTTCGTTTTGCAATAACGGGGTTTGCCTGCCTGTTTCTAGCTTTGATCCCCTTGGTGCTGAGCAATAAAGCACAATGAACGTCTTCGAAATCTCTAGAGCTGGCCTCCTTGCTGTATATGATTCAACTTTCACTCATTTTTCCTCGCTTTCTGTCCTTCATTCTGAATTTTCGGGGTTGCAGGCAGCCCTATCTTCGTGTATTTGATTATCTTCTTTGCTTTCCTTTGACAAGCCGCTAAGATGGGTTGGGGTGTGCTCCAAGATTCGAAGATGGCGAGCCCGCCAGGGACAGCTACCATTGGAGCGTCTCAGATCGTTGGTAAATACTCGACTCAAATATGTTGAATAGGGACTGGGCTGACTGATTTACAAAGTGGATGCTGCTATAGACTCAAAGAATCTGAAGCGCGATGGCAATATCATTCTTCAGCCGCAACCTTCCGACAATCCAAATGATCCTCTAAATTGGTAATATCCATCTTTCGAGCGTTCAATTGGGGTTCTAAAGGTTTCCAGGTCGCCAGTCTGGAAAAACACAATCATGGTCATTCTTGCCTTCAGTTCTGGCGTAACGACAGCGTAAGAGATCAATGATACGTTCTCAATACGAACAACATCCATTTTATTGACTAGACTGCAGGCTTGGGCCCATGCTCACTCCAGGGCTTATCGTAATCTCTAAGAGCTATCATGTCAGTTTGGATCAGGTATCAAGCTTCATGATTGGCTTCCTAGCCTTCTGGATTGGCTTCACAACGTTTTTCACTGCATCTGGAGCAAATATTTGGGGAAAGCGTCCGTTCTTTGTCATCTCAATTGTTCTCCTCCTTGCTACGAATGTTTGGGGCTATTTCGCTACGGTACATGACCTCCTTGATCCATTAGCTCATGTCCCAACTAATTATCTCAGTCCTTCCCCTCGTTAGCTGTGATGAGAGTCCTGCAGGGGATGGCTTCTGCTCCTCTGGAAACTCTAGTTACCAGCACAGTCTCAGATCTTTTCTTCGTTCATCAGAGAGGAACACGTCTAAGTATATGGGGGATGATGTTGGCTTCCGGAGTACTTCTGGGCCAAATTATCTCTGGTTTCATCATCGAAACCCTAGGGGTCCCCGCAACTTTCGGAATCTCCGCCTTGGTGTTCATTCCCCTCGTTTTCTTTATGTTCTTCTTCGTCCTCGAAACGACCTATACAGCTCCTCGTGAGGAGTTTTCTGTTTCTGAGGAGAAGAGTTCATTCTGGAGCGTTCCTCAAGATGAGAAGGAATCCTATCGCTCCCAGCTTCGCCTCTTCCGTGGAAGGGTCTCTAACGACAGTTTCTGGAAAGGATGCTTCAAGCCTTTGCCTTTGATCGCATACCCGGCTGTGCTATTCAGTACTATCGTGTACGGATCTTTCTTCACATGGCTTCTCACGATCTCGGTCCTCTCGGTGAACATCTTCCAGTCTCCACCCTACAACCTCAATCCCGCCCAAGTTGGCCTAACGAACCTCCCGCTTCTCATTGTTGCCGTGATCGGCTCTCCACTCTCAGGATGGATGGCAGATGCCATAGTCAAGTTTATGGCTCGCAAGAACCGCGGAGTCTTCGAACCCGAATTCCGTCTTACCCTCATGATCGTTGCGCTCCCGCTCTCTACGGCAGGATTCCTCGGATTTGGTATGGCAGCGCAACAAGGGGCTCCGCTTCCCTGGCTCCTCCTCTTCACCTCACTTCATTCCCTTTCCGTACCTTTCGCTTCCCAGGCCAGTTTGACCTACGTTATTGACTGTCATCCAAAGGACGCCAACCAAGCGTTTGTCACGATCAATTTCACGAAAGCAGTATTTACCTTTCTGGCGACTACATATGCGAATGGATGGATGATGGCCGTGGGACCAAGGGCCGTATTCAATATTATCGCAATGATCAACTTGGGGGTCTGTGCACTAACGATTCCGGCATACGTGTACGGGAAGAGATTTCGTGGCCTTGTAAGTTGCAGATTCTCTCGTATGCCTCAACCGTTTTGGTGTCCGTGCTAACTGATTTCCTAAATAGGTGGCACGCAGTAGGTTTGGGCAGAGCCTCTCTAGGTAGGTCGTGTAGGTGGTGGCTCTTGCATAGGGCAATACAAGTTTTGCGACTCGAGAGGAAATCTGGGCTTTCGATACTGGAGACGGATTCAATATTAAAGCATCTCTTAGGCGCAGACGCTCTACAATACAACCATAATCACGCTTCGAAAATGTGCTCTCCGCTGAAGAGATTATGATTAAGCGTGAGAAATACGTTGATGGGAGCTTAGAAGTCGACGTCTTCCGGGCAATGTAACACGCCACAGGCACTGACTCAATCTGACTTAGGTAAGCAACCGACTGCGCCACGCACACCATGTTCAGATGATGTTGATTGTCGTGGTACTGTGGAACCACAAAGGAGGAAATGCTCTCTAAGCCACAAATCGTGAGGTGGACTCTCCACTGGTTCCCCGCGCAGACAAGAATGGCGAAAGGCATTGACTGTGGCTGAGCAACGGTTAGGCACAGCTCAGCGCAGCAACCAAGTCCCTAGCTTCCAATCACCGCTGACTCCACACCTGTTGTCATTTCAGTACTTCAGCTCTGTCAGAAGCATTTCATCAACAAACCTCTCCTACTTCCTACACAACACACCTACATCTACATACTTTCACGAACTTGAATCGCTATGGGAGTAAGTCAAGACCTGCACTTTACCCCTCCATGTATACCCCGCAGCGCACGTCATGGTCAAGTTTGCGCTGACTTCGTACCTTTCCACAGCTCGCTTCAAAGCTCGCCGCAGCAGGTCCGCCTCAAGGGGGATATCCTCCGCAAGGACAATCGCAAGGACAATCGCAAGGCGGATATGTGAGCAACAATTCCTCCTCGCCGTTGTTGCCTCGAGACTGACGCGTACTAACAGCCTGGCCAACAACAATATCAAGCCTACCCAGGAGGAGGTGGGGCTCCGGTAAGCAAGTCTATTTCCTACTAGAACTGCGCGTCTTCTCGCTTCCAAGCTCTGCATCGTCATCGCTGTCCACCACGCCAAGGGCAAACGTTTCTCCTTTTGCACTCTGTCTTCTGCCAAGATTCCTCTCTTCAACAACAGCAACTCCCTAAAAAATATTATTTGGACTCGACATTATGGCCAACCGCTACAACTCTTACCAACCATACCCGGGGAACACTTCCGCGCCTAACCACGCTCAGAGCCAATACCCGCCTTCTCAATCGCCACAACCCCCATATCCTCCCTCTTCGCAATCACCCTACGGCCAGAATCAGTACGGTGCACAATCTCCATATCCTCAATCAAACTACAACCGGGCTCCGCCCCAACCGCCGCCTGGGGGGTATACTCCGCAACCTACTCCGAGCCAATACTCACAACCGTACGGACAACAATATGGACAGCAGCAACCATATGGAAATCAACCATCATATGGTCAAGGACAACAAAATTATGGATATGTTCGTGATGCAGAGCCGAGCAAGCAGCACTTGATTTACATGAGTTGAATGGAGGCTGATGATCACTTGAAACTTAGGGACAACAAGGACAACCTGGCCAGTACCCACCTCAGCAAGGTGGCTATCCCCCCCAGGGCGGGCAGGGTGGATATGGGGCTCCTCAAGCACAAGCTGGCCCCCAAGAAATTGAATCATACAAACGTCTCCTTCAAAGCTGTATCCAGGAGAAGCAGCTGCAGAACTTCTACCCACCGAACTCTCCCATTCTACAGCAGATTGCAAGCCGTGCCCCGGCACAAATTGCTCAGGTCTGTCAGCGCTGGCATGTGAACAAAGAAGTCGCGAATGATATCGTCAAGTTGGCATTGTACGACATCGTGCTATACATCGGTGAGTTCAAAGGTATTCTAGACATCTTTGAAGTAACTAATCTCTTTCAAAGATGACAGTGGTTCTATGCAATTCGAAGAAGACGGTAGTCGAATCAAGGATCTGAGGGTGATCCTCGAACGCGTTGCCTTTGCCGCCACGCTTTTCGACGAGGACGGCATTTCTGTGAGATTCATGAACACCGACCCCCCAACCAACATGTTGGAGGGTATTAGGGGTGAGCAACAGATTGAGTCGCTCATGAGGAATGTCTCTTTCAAGGGCCTCACGCCAATGGGTACGAAGTTGAGGCAGAAGGTTATCGACGGAATTGTGCTTCAAAAGGCTGCGCAAGGAGGCCTTCGCAAACCTGTGTTGGTCATTACAATCACGGATGGTCAGCCTGCGGGAGAACCTCAGAATGCCGTCTTTGACACGATCCGCTATGCCTTCGATACCCTTCGACAACGTTACCCGCAATACGGTGCAGGTGGTCTGGCCTTCGAGTTCGCTCAAGTCGGCAACGATGAAGCCGCTCGGGCATTCCTTGGCAAGCTCGATGAGGAACCTACGATTGGCCCGATGGTCGATTGTACCTCCAGTAAGTTATTCACTTCAATTTAAATAACATCTCATCACTAATGCCCTTTAGACTACGAGAACGAGCAGGTTGAGATGTCCCGTGCTAATCCGCCCGTCGACTTAACACCAGATCTTTGGATCGTCAAACTTCTTCTCGGTGCTATTGATTCGTCATACGACACCAAAGATGAGAAATCCAACCGTCCTGCAGGAGGTCCTCAAGGCCAGTACGGTGCCCCTCAAGGACAGTATGGTGCCCCGCCAGGTCAATACGGCGCCCCTCAGGGTCAGTACGGTCAACCTCCTCAAGGCCAATATGGCCAACCTCAAGGCCAGTACGGCCAACCTCAAGGTCAGTACGGCCAACCTCAAGGACAATATGGTCAGCCTCCTCAGGGACAATATGGTCAACCTCCCCAAGGACAATATGGCCAGCCCCAAGGTCAAGGAGGGTACGGCCAACAACAACGTCCACCTCAACAAGGCGGATATCCAGGACAGCAAGGTTACCCGCCTCAGGGCCCTCCAAGACCCTATTAGGTTGTTGAACATCGTGTCATGACGCCGAAATCTTCGACATCATGATTCAATGATTGTTTCCACCCATATTTTTTTTATGTTTCTGCGAGATACGAGAAGGGAGAGGCAGCTGTGGTCTTAACCTATCTCCGACCTTTTCCTTTGCTTCCCTCGATGGTATTGTTATACGGCGGGATCAAATGACTGTGAAAGGCCGGCTCTTTTAATGATAATACCATCAGTACCTAGATAGTTAAAAATGCACGAGATGCGAACCATGCATCTTTCTTGACTAGTGCTAGATTTCGTTGTACAATATCGTCATGATAGGTTCAAATTGACTAAGCGATCCGGTGGTATACGCCAAGATTTCGCCAAGACGACACACCGCCCGGCATTTCACTAAATTTTTGTTGCGGGAACGCCATATCGACCTTACGCATAATTGTTTCCTTACTTGACGGCCCACGCAGATACCGAGAAGAAGTTTCTGACCGGATCTGGCAAATAAAATGTCGTCCGACAGGGAGATAGAGTCACCTTTCACCTTGGCCACTCTGCCACAACCGATTGATTCCGTCAATGGGCGCACCGTAGCTGCTCCAGTCTACAGCTTGAGCGGCTCAAAGATCAGAAAAAGAACAGAAGTCGCTGTTGCAGTGGACGGAGAGGGAGTATTTATATATGCTGTAAGTTCTGGGTCTGTGTATGTGAAGTTCGTAGCTAATTCTTTTTCTCCAGCTTCAAAATCCTCGTCTTACAACATCATATGCACTACCACCTCAAACATACTTCACCACGGCACCATGCTCACTATACTGGAAAGGCACTAAAAAGAGACCCTTGAGGCGCTTCACCTATGCCTCGATCACGCAATCTACAATTGGTCAAAATCCTCAAGTGGTTGGCTTTCTCGAAGAAACCCAAAAAGAAGGGTCGCCAAACCCAGGAAAATATTCATTCGTTCTACCAAGCACAATAGATAGAGTTGCTTCCATCCAAGTTCTTCCGACAATCGGTACTGGAGACCAACAGGATTTGTCTCACGAAGTCATCGTATTGGCAGATAATGGGGAGACCATTTGCCTCTCATCCGATCTTAGAAACGTCAGGTGGACTTATAATCTAAAAGCCCTATCCTTTTCAAAAGAAAGGGCTCGAAATACGGACGAATACCACATCGAGCATGTCAGCCTCGTTAACGCGAAGGCAGTATGCCGTGGATTATTGAGAAACCGCGACGACATTACGGCCATCCTGGACCCTACAATGGATCGAAAGTCAGAAGTTTTAGAGTCTTCACAAGTCCTATGTGTTGTGACTCGCCGCACTACTCCGCAGACTAAGAATGATAGTCAAAGAACGTTGGAATTATATCAACTGCTTTCGCGATCATCAGACAAAATAACAAGCCATCGCCCTCCGGTCGAGCACCTCCTGACTTGGTACCTCCCTCAGCCAATTTTAAAGCCATCTGCCTCTACTTCCGCACCATTCTATTCACTACACCCGAGCTCCGGTACTCTGCATCAGCTTATCGATGGTACGATCGTGTCTTATGACTTTTCTGGGACTGTACCTAGGAGATACTCTGAGTTAGCACGTACTGGATCATCCTTCAGTTCCTTTGCCAGAGCGTCATCTGATTTGCTCGTCGCCGTATCAGAAGGTTCCTGTGGTCTTTATAATGTAAAGTATAGTTCAGTTCAGGGCATCATTTCACTTGCTGCCGAGAACGACACTTTACACCAGTCCCGAAAAAGGAAACATGGATCTTCAGCACCAGCTGATACACTTGGCGCTCACGTTCCTATACTTGTTACGTGCTTTTCGGATATTGGGTTGGTAGTCGGAGTGTTCAGCCATGAGCTTAAAGGGATCCAGATGCCAAGAACTGGAAAGCAAGCTAAATCAACAGCAATTGGGTCCCTTCTTATCCATTCCATTGGGAAGGGTCTTCCGTCTAAACGAGCAAAAATAGGACAGGAACATAATTCAAGCTTACAGAAGCCTTTGCTCGGCTACATCGAAGGGTCGATGGCGCAAGATTGCTCCGCTTGGCAACATTGGGAAAAGAAAGTTACAAGACTGGATAAATACGCAGCTGAAGGAGAACCCGCCACGTTTGAGCAGATTTTCTCAGCTGAACTTGGTATCAGGCTTGTCACTAACAATGTGATGACCCAGAAACCACATGCTCGGCAGTCTGGGAAACTGGTCAATGGAACAGACAAGGAGAATTTGACCAATGGCACTAGCGAAAAGGAGACACAGGACTCACAAGGCTCCGATGCCGCCGAAGAGAACAATGGCTCGAGCTCGAATTCCGCTTTACCACAATGGCGACTTCCAAAAACGATACCAGAATCGCAACGGCATATACACAGGCACAAGGCAGTTTACGCTCTAGGGAAGATTTTCAGTTGGACACAGCAAGGTGGCTCGTACAGCACGTCCAAGAAACCCTCCATCACCATAAAGTTTTTCCCTCCAAACGTTTTTCAGTGGCTTTTACTTTCAGGCTACCTCACGAAGGAACTAATCCAACACGCGCTCTTGGACGTATCGCCCGATGAGCCAGTCGGAATCAAAGCGATTTTTGACGGGGACATCGTGAGAGCAATTGTTCGCTTCGATCCAGGTTTGCGAATCTTATATGCGATACTCAATCAGGCCACTTATTTTCCGGTTGGTGAAGTGGTAGAAGCCATTAAGCTACTCATCCAGAGTTTGGAAGATGGTTCGGAGTCTAGGAATTTTTCTCAGACTCTCACTAATGGCACAGCCCCATCCGAAGAGGACAGCGATACGCACTTTCAATCCGAGCTCGAAGCTGCAACACATGACTTGGACCATGCCCTATCGGTACTGGATGATGGGCTTCTCATCCGCAGTCAAGCACTGCGCCCGGCGCTGATCAGACTCCATTCTTTCCCACCTCCCCTCATCTCCTCAACACTTCGTAGAAACTTTCGTCACGACGAGTTACTCTCCCTGGTTCGTCTGCTTTACTTGGAGCTCAAGAGTGGTGGATGGACTTCTCCATACTACTTCGAGGATTTAGATCTTCCCGCAACCGAAGCAATGTCCGAGGAGCCTTCAGATCAGGCCATTGCCATTATTGCCTCATTACTTAGCTGCACTCTCGATGCACTCGGAGCCGGAGGCTGGCTGGCCACTGTGCCTGGGTCAGATGTAGATGATCCCACGGAGGAAATGATTCATGACCTTTATGAAGAAGCTACGTTAGCTTTGAATGGATTCTGGGAAGCGAGGTTCATGAGAGGTTTGCTCAGCGAATTCTTGCGATATGCTTGGAAGAGCTCTCAAAACAAGAAGCCCCAGAACGAAACTCTGCGAAAGCAAGGCAAGCCTGTGTTGGTGGATACTTGGCAACAAGGGGCAAGCGATTCCTCGGGACTTCCGATGCTTCCTCTTGGAGGAAGTGTGGATGCTGCTATTTCGAAGACCAAGGTGGGAAGGGGTGGAAAGGTCGATAGAAGGTCTGCGAGAGAGATGGGTATGTTGATTAGTAAGAGAGTGCCGAAGTATAGTTTCGAGAGGATTGTTATATAGGCAGATACATGGATAAAAGTACACGGCTATATTGGGTACCGTATCCAATCTCACATTCCCGTGGGGCTGAAATGCAGGTGACCAAAGTTCGAGGGATTTTGCTTTCATTTCGCTCTCTATCCCCCATTTGGTCAACGTGGCTTGTCTTGCAGGATTTTGCTGGCACTCTACTAAGAGTCGCTGGGGACTGATGAGAGCTGAAACAGAATCAGCGTTCAGAACACCGAGGTACTCTATGTCCATTCTCATGCCTCAACTGAGGCGCACCGACTACCTCATTTGGCCGTGATGATAGGGCAGTACGCACGGATCATTTGAAGGCTCACTCAAAGCCTCCAACGCACTCCTATTTTTGAATTGTTCAACAAACCAACCGATATTTATCATACCCAGGTAGGATATATAAATTCCTACTGTTACGAGATGAGCTCGGCCGACTGGAAACGGGCTAAAAACTACTCGAACGCACATTATTGTCACTTGGATGCAAAGCGTGTTGTCTCCCGACTCCCGAGCTGACCGATTAACATGGCGTCAAGTCAGCAAGCCTCCTGCAGGGATTGTGGCCCTAGGAATCGGTCCATCCCATTGATCTTCCAACAACATTAGCGCGGTTGGCATGTGGAGACCGCCGGTTTAAGGCTGTGGCACGCCGCCGTAAAAGCTACGCCTTCAATCACGATCCTTTCTCCTTCATCGCGGCCAGTGGCAGTTGATACTATCTGACACACAATGCCGCCAGCCGTCGAGAAGGCATCAGATGGAAGCGAAAATGGAGAAGCTGAATTCGCAAAAGCAGAGAATGGCGCCAAATCGAAAGGTCCTGGAGCAGAGCAGCCTGACACGTCGAATGATATGGAAGACGCGGAATTGAAGAAACCTGAAGATCCGACTAAGAAGCAATCGAAAGTTGCACAAATATGGGGTAAATTAGGCCTGGATGTTCCAACGGCCTTGATGATGATGAAGTAAGACCCGTGCATCATTCTTCTCTACAAGATCACCGCTAATTGTTCTCATCAATTAGAGCTGGCATTCCCCCTACAATAGCTCTGGCTATGTATGTACATACGGGCTGCTTCTTAAATCTTATTCCTTTCTGCTGACACGTGCGTAGGTATCAGGCAGATTCAGTAGCTAAGACGTACACAACATTGGGTTATCTTACCGCTATCATTTCAATCCTTGGCTTCTGTATCATGCCGAGGGCCAAATTCATACAGACCATGACGCTCAACGTTCTTAGCGTATGTCTTGGAGCGGCTGTTGCCCTACTTATGATTTGGACTGGAGTGAAAGCTCGAGAGCATACCACACCTGCTGGATCTCGGGCACGGTACAATTCCTCACAGAACGCTGTGTGTGCCATTTGGCTATTCTTCCAGATCTATTTGGTAAATTCTCTCAAGGCAAAATTCCCACAGTTCGCCTTCCCCACGATCATATATGCCATCTTCGTCAATGTTGCAGCTACCTATGGCCCTCAATTCGCAACCATGACTCAAGGGATGGCATTTTCTAAGCAATTACTTGAGGCCTTCTTGACTGGATTTGCCATCGCCGCAGGTATCTCTCTGGTCATCATTCCAGTAACTTGTCGAAAGATAGTCATGAAAGAGATTACAGGTTATGTTGGGGTTCTGAGGGGTGCCCTACAAGCTCACAAGGCCTACATACAAAGCCTAGAGACTACGGATATGTTTGGTCATACATGTGCTCCAGAATCAAAGGGCAAGAAGGGAAAGAACTCTAAAGAAACCAAAGTTCGACCAGAAGTTGCCGCGCTCAAAAAGATCATCGCCGCTATTACGGAACTTCACGGGAAGCTACATGGCGATCTCACTTTTGCAAAACGTGAGCTTGCATATGGGAAACTTGGACCGGACGATCTCTCCGAAATCTTTAAGCTTCTTCGTGGTATTATGGTACCGACAATTGGCCTCAGCTCCCTAGTGGATATTTTCGGTCGATTTGCAGAGCTTAATAAATGGAATGCGGATCATGAGTCTGACACTCCAAATCCAGAGTCAGAAGCGCTACGAAAGAAAACAGTCGGAGAATGGAACGAGATTATGACAACTGTTCACGAACCGATTGCGAATATTATTCAAGTAATGGATCAGGGATTGGAACACGTTCTCCTTCGACTGCAGCTTGCCAAAACTCCTAAGAAAAAGAAGGGCGCATCGGCTGAAGACTTAGAAGCAAAGGGCAATTCAATACAACCAGGTGATGCAGGTTTTGCTGATCATATGGATAGCCAGAGCAAAGCGTTCTACAAGGGGAAGGAGCTCGCCCTACGGGCTTGGTGTGAACGAAAGGGAATTAAACTGTCTAACGACTTCTTCGAGCACCCTGAAACAGCCAAATACGTTCAGCCAGATGGTATTATCAATGAGACTTACCGGACTCATCAACGTAATCAGAGGCAACTCTATCTACTGCTCTATGTACGTAGCCATTTGAGAGTCCACATAACTCTGGACCCCAATCTTACTCTATCTTATGAAAGTCACACCTGCTAATATCTGGCAAATAGATGGAATTCCTTTTGTACTCGATCAGCCGTGCGATACTGGACTTCGTCCGCTACGCTGACAAAGCAGTCGATGAAGGAAAGCTGACCAAGTCGAAACTGATCTCTCCTGGCAATAAACGTCTGAAAAAATGGATCATCAATCTTTTCCAGGTTGAAGATACAGCTCATGATGATACTGCAACGGTTGCAGATATCGATGCGGGTAACAGCGTCGTTTACATGGGAGAGGCCTTCAAAACTCGGAAAGATCCAGAGCATCTCCCACCTCAAAACCTTTGGGAACGAATAGGAAACGTTATTCGAGTATTCCCAAGATTTCTCAGATCTCCAGAATCTGCATTTGGCTTTCGATGCGCTTGTGCTACGATGTCTATCGCAATTGTCGCTTATCTCCACGATACTCAACAGTTCTTTATGGAACAGCGACTGGTATGGGCCATGATCATGGTAGCAATCAGCATGACCCCGACCGCGGGACAAAGTTTATTCAGTTTCGTCCTGAGAGTCCTTGGCACTACGATTGCAATGATTTTAGCATTCTTAGTCTGGTATATACCTGATGGCAAGACAGCTGGAGTCATCGTTTTCCTCTGGGTTTTCGTAGCGCTCGGTCACTATGTTCCCTTGAAGCAACCACAATTTACCATCATAGGCTTGATCAGCGTAGTTACAACGACCCTTATCATCGGCTATGAACTCGAAGTTCGAAAGATTGGAGAGAAAGCGGCAACATCAAACGGCCAACCATACTACCCCATATACCTACTCGGGCCATATCGGCTTGCAACAGTTGCAGGTGGGCTCGCTGTTGCTTTTATCTGGACATTCTTCCCGTACCCAATTTCGGAGCACTCAGCTCTCAGACAGGCTCTTGGTGGCGCACTCTACCTTTCCGCAAATTACTATTCAATTGTGCACGAAACGGTCGGCGCTAGAATCCGTGGTGATGAAGGCGACATGACGTTGAAAAGCAGCCCTGGACGAAAACTTGAAAAGGCTCGAAATAAGGTTTTTGGAAAGCAAATGCTCCTTCTTGATGGCTTGAGAACGTATTCTAGCTTCCTCAAATGGGAATTTCCACTCGGTGGAAAGTTCCCGGAGAAAGAATATGAAACAATCATTCAATGCGTCAGAAAGTACGTAGCGCGGTGGAATTCTTATTTAGTATGCTTGCTGATGATATTACAGTATCACAAACTATATGACGCTTGTCGGCTATGCTTCCAGGGCATTCACTGAACCTGTTCTAAACGACGAAGTAGAGACGTCTGAGGCACAGTGGTTTAATGACTTTAGAAAACTGATCAAGGAAGCCAAGCCAACGTCAAATGAGATCACCTCGTTACTCGCTCTGTTGTCTTCCAGCATTACCAGCGGACAACCACTGCCGCCGTACCTCACCGCCCCACGGCCTTATCAGCTTTCGTCAAAACTCGAGGCGGTTGATAGGGACATACTAGGGATACGACATATGGCAGAGCCGGGATACGCTGCGTTTGCGGTCATTCAAATATCAACGCGTTGCATTATTGGAGATATGGAGAAGCTTTTGAGGTGAGTTGATGTCGACCTCTCAATCTGTGGCTCCCAAAGACTGATCAGTATAATATAGGAGCGTTAAAAATCTGGTTGGTGAACTCGATTTTTCGTTTCACGTCATCAGCACGCAATCTTCAAGTGAGACATCATCTAGTGATTCGCTTTTGAAGAGGAATAAGCAAGATTAGCAATACACGTGTGTATATTCTTCAAAGTATAGTATTGGTCTGCATCAAAATCATCCCGTGTACATGATCTCTCAACCCGTTTCGCTCATGCATCCTCTCCCATAAATCTGTACATCGCCCCTCTTCCCACTCAAGAGCCGTCCAGTCCCCACCACCTTCACCTCTTTAACCTCACCGCGTCTCTCCTTCTTACTCCTCGGCACCACCGCTTTCCTCGGCAATCTCATCTCAAAAATCTCCCCCTCCAACACTCCAATCTTCACCTGCAATTTCCCCGCCTTATCCCTCAACATCCTAAGACAAATCATCACCCAACCCTCCAGCTCCCTTATATCCCTCTCCCCCAGCAAACGCGGTACCTCATCATCATGCCACCAAGCCTGCATAAACACTCTATCCTTTTTCCCGCGATACAACAACTTCGCGCACCGATACGTCAACTTCTTAAACGCCTCCGCGTTCTCAATCCGTCCGAACGCAAACATCTTGGAAAACGGGGTTTGTGGTTCTGGGTCTGGGCTACTGATCCTTGGAGATGGTGTCACGTCTAAAACCAGTCGATGCAGTCCGGCAATCGTGTCGCCGATTTGTCGGAGTTTTGCGGAGTGGAGCTGGATGCGGAAGATGGTTGCTCGGATCTGGAGAGGTTTGCTTGGTTTTAGGAGGAGGAGGTCGCATGAGGAGGACGGAAGGAGAGCTGTGATGGGTGGAATACCGCTTCGTCTGGGCTGGGCATGTATGGTTTCGTGGTTTGGTAGTACGGATAAGAAGAAATTTGAGGAGTTGTGCAGAGATGCTTTTGGAGCTGGCTTGTTGTCGTATTTGGGCTCTGCAGCTGGTATCGGGTATGATGTTTTGCCAGCCGGACGCTCAGCTTTTGGCGTCTTTCCTCCATCATCCTTCTTCGCGTTATCCCCTGACCCCTCTCTCCTCTTCCTCTCAGTCTGGCTCAATACTTCCCCCTTTTCATCACCAAAACTCGTCAAAGGCGGCGAAAAAGCCTCATTCCAATCCGGATCGAAGAACCGCCACTGCAGATACGAACCGACTATATGGCCAACGACCATCCAACATACCACCTCGAGTATCTTGGATAGTCTGACATGTGACAGTAGGTATGTGGATAGGAAGATGAGGAGCAATATTATCGCTGCTGGATAAAAGATGGTGGGTTTGAATGTTCTGAGGGAAGTGGGCGAGTCTGATTTTGAGATAGGGGTTTTGGGCATGGTGTGAAGAGGTGGTTGACTGGCCGAATAGGTAGAGTGTTCAGTGCATGAGTGTGTTGGGTGTATTTTGATGGCTTTTTAGGGGAGGACTACGTGAATATCGACTTCTGGTGACAATTTGGCGTGGTATTGGTGATTTTATATGGTGACTGCTTTGCTCACTCAGTCAGGAGCAAGCCTAGTAACAACGATCTCAACAGCCGTTCACCCTATTCCATATCAGCAATCTCTCAAGCTGTCGGTTCTTCTGGCTCTGGCAATGAGTACATTCGGGAATGCATCAATGATGGGAAAGTCATTTACCTCTTCCCACTAAACTTAAATGTGATCCGCAGAATGCATTGACTGTACTTTGAGAAGTCGAGCTGGGGTTCCAGCCGTCATAAATGATAAATCGAGTTACTTGCTGCGATGTGTGGGCGGACGGCAGTTGGGTCACGATCCACAAGGTTCAGATTGGAAAGCTTGGATAAG
Organism: Hysterium pulicare CBS 123377; assembly: GCA_000467715.1. Lineage (NCBI taxonomy): Eukaryota > Fungi > Ascomycota > Dothideomycetes > Hysteriales > Hysteriaceae > Hysterium > Hysterium pulicare. The sequence goes on from AJFK01000854.1 coordinate 53,925, forward strand.
GAAATAGATTCGTTATTCGTTAAGTTACATAAAGAGTGGAGAGGAGCATTCCCTTGGCTGAGCCTGGATGAAACGTAGGAATGTTAAACACTCGAATGTCAATCCGTTCAATTTGGAGAAGAAAAGAAAATCCAAAAATGTTAAAAAGAAATACAGCAAAAACGTTGGTATGAAGGAGACGGGGTGATGGAGAGGGGAGACATAAGAAAATAAGAACCGGGGCAACGGGGGATTGGGGCATTGAGGGATAGTGAATGAAGGAAATGGGAATTGGGAGGCAAAGTGCACTTCTTGGGACAGGGCTAGAGGGGAGTGTTTGCAACAAAGATAAGTTGATAAGGGAAAATTTCGATATAGTAAAGGTAAAGAAAAACACTTGATCGGAGAGTGCGCTCTGCTGTGGTATTCGGTGATCATTCCGCGATAGAGCTTGTTGAAAGCTATGGAACGTACGGCTAGGATGTTGAAACCATTCCTGCGAAGGAGATACGTGGAGCTTGTTGAAAGCTACTGAAGTACCAATTCTAGTATTTGTTTTTGGGCCGGTTCGTCATCTCTTTTTCTAGAATGCTGATCAGCTTCATAACAAATTGTAGTCGGAAAATAAGACCTACTAGTAATATCTCTGGAAACTACTATTCACCGTCGGCATAATGTCGTCAAAGACAGGATGAGTGCCAAACTTAGGCCAGAGCCGGAGAATTGCTCTTCGGTAAGGATGAATCGTAATTACATCGCTCAGGAGATCAAGATGATGGCGGTCTTGTGCATAAGTCTCTGCAGGGCACTCCCATCCACAACTCGGGCAAGAGATCGCAGAAGCCTCGGGACGTCTTCTAAAAATCTTCCAACTCTTCCAGGGAGTAGAGGTTTGATATGGGGGTACGCCGCATTGGTTAAGTAAATCTCGTAATGCCACATAGTGGCTCGGATCAGAAACTAAGTGGGAAAGTGTAAAGTGGTTTTCGAAGTCGAGATATCCCCGACAAAGGTGGGAACACATGGGACATTTGAGGAGTGCAGTTTCAGGTTCGTAGCCCATTTGCTCAATAGTCTCTTTCTCCGCCCGATGTTCATCGATGGTATGGTCTTGAAGGTGCTTTTGGATTTTATCAATGTGGAACCATTTACGGCAATTTTCAAGCAGACATTGGCGATTAAAGTGGGGAACTCCTTGAAGCACACTAAGCGGTGACTTCGAATGCTGGTAATGATTCCGGCAATGGAGCCTCAGCAAGTCTAGAGGCATGGGTCCAGCCTGGCAATTGGGTTCGGGACAGAAAGTGTTATCATCAATTGAGTGTGTTTTGAGATGACCAAGAAGTTTGTCACCCCGCGTAAAGGGTCGAGAGTTTCTCTTTTCGCAATCGATCACGGGACAGGAATACAGGATCTTCTTTTCATGTTTGTTCATGTGTCTGGCAAGTTCATACTTGCGTTTAAACGTGCTACGAGAGCGGCAGCCTGGGTATTCGCATCGCAGCCCAATAGAGTCGGCAACATCTCTGGATGGTATTAGCGGATACTGTAAACTTGGTAGTGCACCGCTGAATGGCTTACCTCTTTTTAGTCGCCGGTTTGGAACGATCTTCAACAACGACAGCTCCACTCTCAAATCGGAACCCATTGCCTTGACCATGCTCAAGGTTTCTGGTGAGCATGACAAATCCATTGGATGGAGCATTTAAACTAGAAATGCCCGGGAGAAAATCAGCCTGGGTTTCCAATGAACCTTCTGTCGGTTCCGAATAACCAGTAATATCTGTCCCGTATTCTGCTATGGATGAACCTTCCACAGAGCCAGCTGTCATATTATATGTACGAGCAGGGCTGCCGGAAGTGGATTCATAGACGGAGAAAAACGGCGTCCCGTAGTTCGTCTGAAACGTCTGACCCTCTGTCCAGTCATCGAAGGGGACTGGCTGGGTCTCATGCCAACCAGCGGTAGGAGCATTAATACCACGCACGTCGTAATAAGGATCTTCATTTAGAGAAAAAGAATTTGTTGTAGCATATTCTTGAGTTAAACTATTTTTGGTCTGATATGATTGGAAGTCGACTGGATAAGAGGCATTCTGAACCAGGCTAGGATCAGAACCTTGAACCTTTTCGTGAGAAGCACCACTTTGCCCTTTGTCAGCCCCTGTCTTTTTTTTACACTTACCCAGATCCAGCAACTTCGTCGACCTGGATGCTGCCCTCGAACACCTGCTCCTGCATCCACTGAGCACAGACGTCGTCGAAATCCGAAGGAAAGTCGAAACCTTCGTCCATGATTGGTCTCGGAGAGTGAGGCGTACGCAAGGTTGCGTGGCAGGGCGAAAAGCGGTCAGATGTCGAGAAGGCTGAGAAAGCCAAGAAATACGAGAAGGGAGCGCTCTGATTGGGTGAAGAGAGGGAGAGAGAGGTGAAATCGGGTCGGGGGAGGGCGATAGATTTAACATTCGTCTGGATGGTCGTTGCTGCCTCGACAGGGGTGTGGAGAAGGGCGAACAGGGGATGTGGTCGCCCTTGGCTGAGTCTGGGGCGCAATTGTGATGGGAAGGCTGCAGGTAGACGTGATGTGATTTTCTGGCAGCTCGAAGATGCGAAAGCCTGCTAGGTAGAGTCCTGTGCATTGCGCTGCGTAAAAGAGGCGTAATCTTGAAGTCAGGGTAACTGTGTTGGTCTATGGTCAAAGTATTTGTTTTTGAGTAATTGCGTGAAAGTCTTTATTTTTTGTAGGTGAACTCGTTTCAGTCAATCTACCCCGAAAGAAAATCTTAACAAGATGTATGGCCTTAGCATACATGACGGTGGATGAACCAAGCATTCGTAGGTGCCGAAGGAAATAATAGCAGTCGGACTATAATAAAGAAGAGATGAAATCTTTGCTCAGTAAGAACCTTTGAAAAGCAGACAAAAAGCCCATAGCGCACATACCTTCCTACCAAAGCGATGAAGTCGTGTGACTATACCCCGTCTCCTAAAAATCATATGTTAAACCTAATGCCCAATTAAAGAAGCCTGTAGGCCGTTTCAGCAGACCGGCCGAATGTATCATACAATCTTGAAAGTCTGCCGTCTCTGCTTTCGAATTCAACGCTTCCCTTAACGCCTCGCCGTGCATGATTCCGTCCACGTAGCACTCTCCGACAAGTCGGAAACTCTCTCCTTTAGAAGTTCGCAATACCAAAGGATGGCTTGAGCCATCTATAATTGCCACTAGGTCTCCACGTTGAAGATTGCGAGGTCCTAGGCCAAGAAATCCTTTGTTGGTGACAAACATCCCCTTCCAGGCTCTGTATTTCTTGAGCACGTATGACTCACAGAGCCGAGCCTTCAGTCGCAGAACATCACATTTCGAGGTCTCAGGATGTTGGTCGAGTGCCGTGAAACCAACATGATCGTTAGTTAATGGCCATCCTTCGGCTTCGAGAAGTATCCGGTAAAGACGTGATGTGTCGAGTTTCTCGTTCAAGCTCGATGCTTTGCCCGACGATCTCAGGAAATCTCGTATTGTTCGATGTATCGATTCTAGATGGCTTGTAAGCGGTAAGCAGTCGGAGTCGATTTCGTCGGACGAGCTGCACTTAACGTAGAGCACACGGTCAGCGTTGGAAGAATACGTGATCCAGAGATGTGATGTGCCTCTAAATAAGGGCAAGGACGAGCGAGCTCGTCTCTTTGAGACATTCCATGACCAGTTTGGAATCCAAGAAGGTGGCTCCAAAGTAGGAGATACAGAATCACAACAAGCAAGAACCTCAGCGTTGCCCAGTTTGAGTAAAGCGGTCTCAAGACGAAGCGGGGCTCGATTGACCGTCCTGCCGTATCGCTGTGTCGGGATAAATTCCGAGCTTCTGGAAGCTGTTCGGCGCCAGTCCGAGAAGGGCGAAGATCCGGTCCCGTGGATTGTTAGTTTTGTGCTGCCGAGTGCTCTGGATTAGATCTAATAAAGTGATCTATGAATTTGTCCATGTATAGGATAGGGTAAAATAGGCTGGCTAATTATCGAATGAAACTGTTTGCAGGGTACAGTATTGTTGGCCGTAACAAAGCCCGATTCCGACAAGCCAGCTCGAGCTATGATGCAAATCGATCGTGGTGATTTGGATGTACAAAATAAGATGGCTTAGATGTCGTCCACGGCTGATCACCAGGGACGTAGATCCCATCGGGGAATGGTAGATTACTTGCGGACTCGTCATACTTCTTGTCTTGAACGTTTGAATCACAGATTCGGTTGATGTACACGAGACCAGATGGCGATACAAAGAAACCAACCACATTCCAAGAATAAGGGGGTATCTTGAACCGTTCAGCGTATAGAGAGTTTTCTTTGATGCTGCTTGTTCTATCTGGGATCGTACAACGGCTTTTATATTCGTCAAGGCATTTGGTTATCGTAGGTGTTTTAAGGGCATTATTTTTGGTTGTGGCTTCTGGAGTGGGTAGCTCAACTTTGGGACTTCGCTTGCGTTGTTTGGAGATGTAGACTCTAGAAGAGCTTGGACAAGCATCTAGAATAGAGCCTGATCCAGGATCAAATTCCTTACTAGCGTTTGAGGGGTGAACACGGAGCGTTGGGGACTTGGTTGGATTGGAAGAAGGGGGTGGCTGATGCTGATATCCTCTCGCCATAGTCGGGGGTCGCCGCTTTGTTGTATCGTGTTTGGATCGTGAAGTTCCGTGCTCAATGTCTACGGTCTCAAAAAGCAAGGCTTCAGCTGTTGTATCGTCTGAAGATGTTTCAGATGGTGTAAACGCGATTTCTTCATCTTCATCCTCAGAGTCGTCGGACGCAGTGACAACTGTTGCCTGGTAGGGGCTCTCTCTGCGCACAGTGGTTGTTTCGGAAAGAGAGCGATGGCGTTTCGAAGCGAAAGGTTGATTAGATGTGTTCATGATGGTAGCTCCATCAGGTTGACTCGCGAAAAGCCTCTCTTTTCGAGTGTGCTTTAACCATTCAAAGATGGCAATCTCAACCAGTTCGCCGCCACCTCCAGTGCTGGAAGTATCTTCAAGTTCCTTCCTCAATGACTCCAAAGTTGCAATAAAGGACAGAAGTATTGGGTTTCCTTGCTCCCGTAGTATGGTAAGCTTCATATCCAAAGTCGTTGTCATTTGGGTAAGAAATTCATTGAAAGCGTCGGTATGGCTAGAAAGCTTAGATCCGAAGGCATGAATACCGGTCGAGTCAAACGACAAATCATCTCGTGGCTGTGGCTGATAACTTTGTGAAGAACCATGTCTAGTAAGTTCGTCCTCTAGGACTTTGAGATCGGCGTCACAATTCTTCACCAGCTTCGCGAGGACATCCTTCCTCTTCTGGTTTATAAGGTAAACTTGGTCTGGTTCTTTCTCATCTTCTTCTCGGAGTTCAAGTAGTGTTGCATGGAGATTATTGACTGAAAATGAATCAGCTTCAAAGAGTCTTACTCGGAGAAGTATATTGGCTTACTTTCTCCCCTAAGATTTCGAAACTCGGGATCAGGACTTTTACCTGAGCTGCGTTAGCTCAGTCTACTTCTTAACATGAGGTTACAAAGCAAAGACACTCACAAAAATTTGTACAGTCTCCATGCAAAAGCTTCAAGAGAAGCAAGGTCTGAGTTAGGGATTTGGGGGCCAATCGCCATCGCAGGCGATTCAAACGAACGTACTGAACAAAGTTAGAGTATCTGCATGGCAAAACATCCTACTTTATAAGCTTGCAATAGGTTGAAAGCAAACCCGAGAACCGTAGTTCTGTACTGTGGAAGTGGTAAGAAAGCACGAGAAGTTTCAAGAAGGCTGGATATCTTTCCAGCTGACGTGTGGTATGGCGTTCCCTGTTGCCCTGCACCGCCATGACCACCGACGCCAAACCACTCAACCTCGCTCATATGCATATAAACGTTTGAGAAGCTGATGTCTGCAAGAAAGGGGGTGGAGGCGCGAAGAAGCTTCCAGCAGAGGGTTGTTTCTGAACCTTCCGAAGACAGCAATCGCACCAGGATCCTCAGGCTGAATCCAAAGCAAACGCGACCTTGCGAGCCGCCCGGGCGTAAGTAATGAGGAAGCGTGATGACGAAGAACATTCACAGTGAAGAGTGGTAGTAGGAAATGCGGCACCGAGTAGCTGAGAACGCGTAATATCATAGGTAATGCCGAGTTGAGGCTTTCGAATCTGCATTCATTTATTAACTGGCCAAGCCTGGAACATCTCTCAGACTCAGCCTTGCCTATCACCAGAGCAGTCCCACAACCCATTAAACCCCCCTGTCGTTCGTCAGCCAGAATCTGAGGCTTTACGACTAAACCTGCTATCTTTTTCAGCTTCCGTCGCTCCCCCTTTCAGACTTGAGGCTCCGCAATATGACTCGGACCGTCCGCCAAACTGAAATATGCTCCGAAAACAAATTGGAAATCATGTGCACGAAGAAACCAAGACCATGGGCCCAAAGCCCCGCATGTATGCATAAACTGTACATGAAATCAAAACCAAAGATGCCTCCCGCTAAATCGCTTCGTCAAAGGACCGGAAGATTGAACATTTCAATGATGTACTGTACAGCCGTCGAAGGAAGGTAGTATGCTCGAGGAGGAAAGGAGTGACGCAGCGCGATTAATGCCGTGATATAAGGAGTGTCATGTACAAGGTCTAGAGTCGTAAAGTCGTCATTTAGTTGCCGTGGATGCGAGGATCCTCGAACCGAAAAAGTTCCTCATCCCAGATGTATTCACATCAACAAATTCTTCGGAATTATATGAACCAGGCGACGCCTACAGCACCGCCAACCACCGCCGCTGCTTCAACGCCCCAGCGTCGGCTAAGAACGCCTGCTGCACCAGTCTGGAGTCCAGGTTTCCCGCCCTTTGTGCTCGTCGCTTGTCCATTGCCTCCGCCGACAGTATTCGTGCCACTAGCTCCAACATATGCGTAGCTCGTCAAGGTCTGCGGCGTGCCGTCTGGCTTTGTAGTCGTGATGAGGACGATTGAGGAAACGGCACCACCGTCAGGCGTGTATGTGGTCAGGAATGTACTTCCGTGAGCATCGGTCTCAGTAAGGACTTGGCCGGGAGTAGGAGCGAGCGAAGCGGGGGCTGTTGTGACGAAGGTAGATCCAGCAGAGTCAGTTGAAGTGACAACAATCCCAGGAGCCTGTGTGGTAGTGCCGGCAGAATCAGTCGTTGTCACTGGAACAGCGACGGTCACTGTTGGCTTGCTGAGGATGGCAGTGCTGAAAACAGAGGGCTTGCCCGCCGAATCGGTTGTGCTGACTCTGATAGAAATTACAACGGGTAGAGGAGCAGAAGAAGAGGGTGCCGGAGGATTAGAGGTCTGCGGCGGTGCGCTGGATCCAGGAGCGGCGCTAGAAGGGGGAGCGGCACTGGAAGCTGGAGGTGCGCTGGAAGCTGGAACGCTGGAAGCTTCAGTGCTTTGTGGTGGAGGAGCTGCGGAGGATCCATTCGTAGCGGCGGGTGCCTGTCGCTTCAAGAGGTCGAGTCTTGCTGCTTCAAGGAGTTTAGTAGCTAGGGGAGGATCCTGGCAATGAACACTCTCAACGCCTTGACGATCACTCTCGAATACACCATCTTGGAACTGGGGGTGGTGGTCGTGTAGGGCAGCATGCAGCGACTCTTCGGGCAATGCATTGAGTAAATCCTGGAAGGTGTGGTGGTCTACTTTTTCATTTTCTGTTCCACTGGGCTCAGGCTGGTTCTTTGCCAGCACTGAGGTTACCAGAGGAAGCGTGAGGAGGAGTAGGCGGCGGAGAGAAGGCATGTCGCGATGAGTAGTAGAGATGTTGTATTGGGAAACGGAGGTAAAGCTCAGCGAGGGGGGCTTTCCAGAAGCGAGTGCTACAAGGTCATAAATTCATTAGTATCGCGAATCTCTACAGCAAGTGAATGACTTTTTGTTGTCAAGGGCTGAATAGCTGAGTGGTGAAATGTCAAATGATGAATTGCTTACACGAGAAATTTCAAAATGGTGGCTGGGACCAAGGGATCTCGGGAAGCTGCAGTGGTTTCCTCGGCTAGACGGCGAAGGTTGACGCCACGAATCGATTGCAACGAGAGAATGAATGGTGTGCGATCAATCAATTGAACAGTGTCCTCTCCTTCAACACGAAAACGAGAGTATAAATGCGGAAGACAGCAGCAGGTGGCGAGATGCGTGAGGGGAAACAATAAAGAATAGTGAGCGAGAGAAAATACGACGATAGCGGGTGGAGGAAGCTTACGCTTTCTCGTTCATGCACCGTCACCACCTAGTATCGAGCAGGCATCAGACAAGGCCGCCCACTATTGACCACGGTCTCAATATATGGTTTCTCGCGAGTCGCGACCTTCGGTCCGTCACTACAAGCCTTCCGACTGGCCGGAGAAGTCGCTTCTGCGCTGGCATTTACGAAACTTCGCCTCCAAATCCTGAACTGCCGGATTTTCGCGACTTGTTGTTGGTCAGGCCAAAGGAATTGTTGTAATACGGGGGATTTTGAAACATGACCACGGCCATCTTGTCTCTCTTCAGGCTCTAGCCTTGCGAATCCACCTGGCATCATGGGCTCGTGCCTTTAACCGGGCATTGGACATGACGTTTAAGCGACAAGGGCTGTATCGAATTCGAGTTTCGCTTCCAAGGCCCTCCAACTTCTCTCGTGTTTTCTTTCACATGGTCTCAGTTCAAGAGTCTTCGCCGTGTCATCATCGCTAAGCACAAGCCAAGTCTCTTCTTCAACGACTCAGAAATCGAGAAGAAAATGTGTGGCATAGAGTTCGGATGCAGGGCCTTGGGACTGCGCAAGCGTATTCTGCGTTCTCCAATCGAAACCCAAATTCCCATGGCTCCGACGATCTCTAGAGAAGAAAACGGCGGATGGCGCTGATCGTGCATATCTATTCTTAGGATCAACGCTCAGTGGAGCGATCCAGAAGCTGCTTGGCATGCATTCTAGCTGCTTGTATCTCGATTACTTCGCCACTCTGCAGTAGAGCCACATGAACAGGTGACATACATTGAGATGGGGATATTCTGACCCATGCAGAGAGTGATGCTATGGTAGCACCACGATGGTTCGTTCAATAAATATGAATTTCGCTACAATTTTATCAGGAGAGTATACAAAAATATGTATGTTTGAATACCAATGAAAGGGAGGCAGCGGCCTTTCGCCATATCCAATCAGAATATGACTTTCCATTCATCGATAAGAGCAAACCCAATGGCACAACTAGCACCAACTCAAACGGGTTGAGGGAAGGGGTGATTCGTTACATTCAAGATCAAAGTAACACCGTTGCATTATTCAATGAAATCAACCATGAATGAGAGCTTTAAATATAATAACCGCTTACGCGTGGTTGAGCTTTATCAAACTCTTCTTCGTTACATTCATGAGGTTTCCATATGCTCAACCAAATAATTATAGAAGATAATGGTCAATTTGTCACGAAAAAGGTTAGGGCTTTTAAAAAGGCACTGCACATTGGTCGTTTTGGACCCTAATTTTGCTTGCACATAGCTTATTCAATTCCGATTATCTTCTGATCTACATATGCATGCTTGATGTGCAATGTGCCTGTCTACCAACTTCCCACCGCTACCTTGCAAAGTCAGATCTACCATCATGTCAAGGTGAGATCATGGAATTTCAACCCGCTACATGGTGTCGTCTACATTAGTAGGTTCGAGACCATCCCATTAGCCTTGATTTCTTTCGCCTCCTATAATGTCAGGTAGCAATATAGAAAAGTATGGATGAGGCACAAAGCTACTATAGAGGATATCCAAAGCGCGCAGCATTGCTTGTAGGTGGATGTATCGGTGCACCGGTCACTACTTCTGCGTCAATTTTGGGAAGGTTGCAAATGGAGAATACGAATCTTGGTGACTTGATGGACAGATCAACATGTTTTATCTTTGTGTCCAGCATTGGAATGCAACAACGCTGGCAGCCTTATTTTGTACGTACGTAGATGATTTCTCGGGGGTACTATAGTATCTCGTACACTCAACACAGGTCTATCAAAACATCTTCAAGTCCGCAACACGGTGCGAATTTACCCATACGTTAGTCAGCGAGGGCCATCCCGATCCTGTAGCATCTTTACCCACATACTTCAGATGATCGACTGTGACTCTAAGCTAACCGTCCTAACGAAACGTCAAATGAGTCTTAATTTATCGATGAAGACGTAAAATCAAGTAGAAACGACATGTAAAGGAGCTGACTGAAGCCATGTATAATTCCTGATATGACTATCTCTACCGGATATTCTCGTCAATTGTTTGCCTCGATTTAGCAACCTGGCCTGCAAGGTACCGTTCCGACAGGATCACAACCACAGTTGTGCTCGTTGGAGCAGTAACTATCATAGCTATCATAGCCAATATTCCCTTCCATGCTGCAGCGATAGTTGCGCGGGGAACCCTTGCAATACGATGTTTTGCTGCCGTCGTAACATGAGTAGATGTAGGTGAATAGCGGTGCATCGATTGAGGGCTTCGTTGCTTCAACGGCAGCACTTGTTTCCGTGTGTACCACTGCAGCCCTAAGCGTAGAGCCTGCGGTGAGAAGCATTGCTGAACAAGAAGAGAGCCAAACGTTATTCTGCTCCACAGGATCCGGACAGACCTTCAAATATGAGAAGTATTCTCATGGTCCTGAGAAACAAAGAAATTGATAGAGTTGATAACGACGAAGAAGAACGACGCTAAGAGGCTGGAGTCGAGAAGGGACGATGAGTATGTCCTAGCGGGTGTGAAATCAATGTATCCGATGGTGGAAAAGAGCTCACTATCCTAACGAACATGATTCTCTTGATGCACTGGTTCTACTTATACTTGAAAGAAGACGCGGGAGATCCAATGAGGAAGCTTCTTAGACAGCAGGCTTTGTCTGCAGGATCTGATGCGTAAACCCCTCTCTCTCACCACGCCGCATGAATATATTGAAACGTCCAGAAAACCATAAATCGAAATCCTTGGAAGTGCGGGAAGTTGCTAAGTCAATGGATGTCCCTCCGCCAGGATGGGGCGTAAAGTTGCAAATTGGCGGCGTGTGTTCTTCCCTGCTTAAGCAGAATACAAACAAGCAAATTACAAAAAGGGGGCGAGCGGTCTCATGATGTGGCTGCAAGGAAGTTCCTTACGCTGTCCTCATTCTATTCTGATAGCCCATACTCCTCACGCTTCGTCGACTAATCGAGATCACAGGTAACTTCGTCTGCGTGCAGGCGCAGGTTACAGGATGAGCAAAAGTAAGCGCCAGTGACTCCCTCGGCATTTTATGGTGCCTATCAACACTACAAAACTATTTCCGGTTGTGGATCCTCAGGGTGATCCCACGGAAACCCATTCTTCCATATTAATTCTTCCCTCGGCCTTTCCGTAGATATAACCACGACGCATGAGTTGTCACTTGCATTCAAGCTAACAACTCTGTATAGTCCTCTTTGAATGTGCTTGGTTACTTGAGTGATTGCCTTATGTACTGAGTCATCGGTACCGGTGCGAAAGATACGAAAGTCTGATGCTGCGTTGATGTTCAGGTAGATTACGTCGACTTTTCGTAAGATTTGATATCGTGGCTCGCCCTCTTCTGAGGGTGTTCCGGGCACTGGCGCTGGTTCGCCATTGTTTTGTGGATCCATAGCCCTATCTGGATCATCATTAACGGTTAGCAAACCAAAGTCACAAGATGAGGCTAAGATTAGGTACCTTGAGTGTAGGAGTTGGGTTGAGCTAAGGTCCTAATATCAAGGAATGATGTGCTAGACGAGTGGACGTGACTCTGCCTCAATTATCTTAGAGAGAGATTTCTCCCCGCTTTTCTACATAGCAATGGAGTGATCAGCATACGTCATTCTGTAAGGCTCGAAGACAAAGTGACGGCACTTCTACAGCAATGAATCAGGTGATCTGATCCATTTGGAGTACAAGAGCATACCCTGGCGCGAGATAGCATCCCGAAAGGCGATTGATTGCTCCTACTTTTGGGAGGCGTGCATCTGTGTCATCTTCTAGAGTATGACAATTCCGGATCTTCCTACCATTGGTAGTTGATATCGAACCCTCAAAGAGTGAACGTATCCCCGGAGATAATCTTTACCGGCGCCCTGAAGCTCCAATAAACTCTCCGGGCATGAACGCGACTGACCTATTCAGAGGGGGCGCAGAGCAGCACTGCGCTTTCTAAATGGCGGGATGATGTTGGTCACCCGACCAACGCTACCGGCTTCCACTGCGTGCGGCGTGGATGGCATGTACATGGATCTGGATGCTACGTGCAAAAGGATCTGAAACAACCAATGCCAAGACCCAAGGTAGGCGTGCGGCGTAGGTCGCAAGTCAATAGATTAGATGTAATCAAATGAGACAAATCTGGTGACTATGTCGTAGGTTGTAGCTTGGGGGAAAACGTTCGTTCCTTTATATTTTTTCATAACATTTGGTGGTTCAAGTTGCTCAAATCGATGCAGATAGCCTAACACTCTCTTAACGAGATTCTTAGATTGTTCAAACGCCATATACCAAAAATGTCATCGACGTCTAGATCGTTTCTAATCACATATTCCTGATGCTAACGCATCCGTGGTTGACCGGCAGCAAAAAGTGAGAACTCGGCAAGGAAGTTGCTTAATGAGAATTCGATGATTCGGCATTCTGTTGTGGTTGGTTCTGCGCTGGATGAGTAGTTGGAGTGGTACCCGTCGGCGTAACATCCGAAGATCCCTCACTGGCTGCTGCCCGAGAAGCATCCATCGATTTCCCTCTGACAGGTATTGCATCGCTTGGCAAACTCAGGTTCTGCGAGGTTGCTAGGTCAGTGGTGCTGCCAGGAGGACTTTTTGCCCTTTGTTTCTCTACGTCCCGCTCTTTTCGGTCCTGCCTCCGGAACCAACTGAAGTGTCCCTTCTTCTCCTCCTTTGGGTCTCCGGGAACGAATGGCAAACTCGAGGTATCTGACCCCTGATGAGAGTCATACTGCAAGCTCCTCCTTCCATAGCCGCCGCTACTGCTGCTGATTGAGGTTACGCTGCGCTCAGCCCCGGCCATGGATCCTAAATTTGTCTGGCTTGTCGTTGGAGTGACTGCGCTCTTCTCACGTCTGTGAGAAAAGCCCCAGTGACTTTTCTCCTTCTTTTTCTCCAAGGGCACTTGTGGCTCTTCAGTCTGTTCAACTTCTGAATTTTCTGCTGCGGTTGAATGGGATTTGAACGATGCGGGAGGCGACATACTAGGTTGCAGAGTCTGGCCGGGTTGCCTAGAAGGGGTAGTCTCATTACTCTGTCCTTGTAAAGCTTCTTTCGCAGTGCTCACTGGATAGCCGGGATTCAGCCCGGGAGGTAGCGGAGATGCAAGACCATCCGCTCCTGGAGTTGGTCCGGTCAAAGAATGCGTTGAACTATGCGCACTGGGGTTGGTGCTGCTAGGAACTCGGTTCTTCTTTTGAAGCTTGTTCGGTTTGCGTCCGTCTTTCTTTTCGTCGCCTGATGGAGACGCTCGCGCAAAAATTTGCGTAAACGTTCGAGCGGCGGGTGCATACTCATTACCAGGCGTAACCGGATCACCTCCTACTGGGGAATTGTCAAAAAATCCGGCATTATCCCCAGTTGGTGTCAGACCTGAGGATTGAACCTGGCTCTGCCCTGCGGGTGGAGGCACTAACACATTTGACAGGGCGGCATTAGGAGGCACGGCGCGTGGTGTCGTGTCTTCACTCGATGATGGTGAGATAATTCCTGGAGATGGGGGAGGGGGTAGTTGCTGAGTAACTGGGCCTGGCTGAGCAGAAGCCGCTTGAGCAGAAGATATTTGAACAGGAGGCACTTGAGAAGTACTTGTTTGCTCAATGGGGTGTTTTGGCTTTGCAGGAGCATTGAGTAATGATCCCGTTGCCACAACAGCAGCAGAGGGCTGCAGCTTATTCTCCTCCGGCGCCGGTGTTGGGGGATCTGAATGCTTTTCTCTGTTGAATCGTGCTCCGGGAATAGCAGGTGACTTCTTTGAAGGAACAGTGTTGCTTCTGTGTACTCCCGCACCCGAGCCTGGCGGAGTAGACGTAACTGGACTTGGAAGAGCGCCCGAATTCCTTGAGTGTCGGGACGAGGTTGATACATTCCTTCTGATACCTCCGTACTTGCGCAGACTCTCAGCACCGGCGCTCGAGTTAGAAGCGGAACGGCCAACACCAATCTTGTTTCGCCCTGGAGTAGTCGGCGTTCTGACCTGAGGAGTTGCCGGTCCACTTTCAACATGTTTGGCAGTCTTCTCATCCACAGCAGTGCCCTCCATTCCAATCAAGAAGTGATCTTGGTTGTCAATCAAGAAAATAAGGACATCTTGGCTCAATCGATATTCGTGCGGCGCCATGTCATGCTGTGGGTGTGACAGTATTCCAGGTTGAAATATGGCAGCAAGATTAGATGTAGTCATCTTGTTGATGTCAGATTTGGCGGCGAATACTGCGAGAAGATCCAGGATATATAGGAGTAGTTGTCGATTAAGTGACGGGAGTTCTTTGATGAGATGCTGGTATATCCGTACGACTGCGTCAGGGTCAAACCCTCCAATTGAAGGCGCCTGGCCTTCCAAAGCACCCACCGCCTCAGCTTGGTGGCCTCGTAACGGTTCGCGGAATTGCTCATAATGTTTCAATGGTATTATTGGTTCTGGTAGTTGATTGAAGTATCGCCGCAGAATATTGGCAGCATCATGGACAGTATACCCAGTCCAATCTAGACCTTTACCCCATCTTGGAGGAGTATCAAATGCTAAGCGTAACTCTTTGATACGCTTTTCTGAGCCGGCTAAGCGGAAGATACCTTCCACATCGGTGGCTGCAGAGGAACACATGTTAGCACTCTGTCTATGAAGACGGAACCTTTTGTACGAACCTTTCTCTTTCAGAAACACTCCACACTTAGCTACCACGATAGGGACATAGCCGTAGATATAACTCTCCCCAGTCTCATTAAATAGCGATATCGCAACATTTGCGTATGGTATACTGATAATTAGCGGTACTCCGAAAATGCCTCGTGGCTCCGGGTCTATTGAACATGTTATTAGCCTATTGATAGTATTGTGCAGATCAACTGTGGTGGAGTAAGGTGCAAATGGATTTAAAGTTCAGCGTGATATGTCATCAAACGACGTGCGCGACACCATATGACTGCAACGTCGACATTGAATGGGTGCAAGTGAATGTCGCGTACCTTTTTCATCATCCTTCTTTGGGTTCCCTCGTTTGAATTGTTTCCACCACGATGCGAGGTCGCGTCTCGTTGTAGCGGGCTCGGAAGGTGCTGGAGGCGGAGCAGGCTGAGGTTCGCCGTTTCTACGTGGCGTGGATAGGGGAGCTTGGGTTCCGTTCGGCATGGCTGCTAACGACAGACCTTATGGCTCCTTCGTATTGATCTATAGAAATTAATATGAGGTCGCCCTCGTTGTTTGACCGAGAGTAGTTCGTCCAGCCCTGTCGGAGAACAGCTTAGGCGGCAGCGATGAAAGGGCTTCGCAGTGTAACAACCGGGGAAGAGCGTTGGTCAGCGTGAGGATCGCAGTTGTCGTCTTGTATACGATGTATTTTGCAAAGAAGCGGGAGGCGAAACCGGGGGTTCTGTACTTTCAGGGAGTGAGGTGCAAATCCGGAGATGCTTTGACGCACGAGACAGGCAATGACGGGCAAGGCAGCGGGCTCTCGAAAGCTTGTGCGGAGGGAACCGAGATGGGGTGCAACACAGACGGTGCAGCGAGGGCGACTGTAAGCAGGAGAAGATGAAGGAACTGTGGCTCAAGTGGGCGCAAAATGCATCAAGATCAGGCGGAATCTTCGAAGGGTAAAAGATCGTAGGGTGGGAAGAGGCAGTTGGCGGGTGTGTGACCGTATGGAGCCTTGGCAAGTGGCTGGCCTGCAGAAGGAAAGCAATTCGACGACCAAGGCAGCAGGGCAGACGGCCTGTCGAGCAAGAAAACCGTAGAGATACACAGGCCAGTGATATGAGGTCAGAGTGACTGGAGTCACAAACCCCGAGCTGAATTCCCAAAGTCAGCGGTTTCGTGGTCTCTACCTAATAATAAAGGCGGGTATTCTTGGCACTGGAGGAGAGAACGAGGCCCACGCAGCGCTTGCGTAGGTACGGTGATGTTGCACAGCTGCACTGGAAATAATACATGGGCGTTTGCCGATGCAGACAATGTGATTGGAGAAAGAATGATTGTGATTTGAAAGGTTGTTCCGTACGGGGGAGCTCCAAATCGAGGGTTTGGCAGTGGCTTGATTCATTGATGACTAGCTATGACCCGCTGCTCCCAGTCCAGTTCCGGAGACGTCAAAGCTCAAAATTTTGGAGCTGCCAAAGTTGAAGCTCGCTGTTCGTCAACACCCTATCCCAGCGATACGAAACCCGTCCCATCCTCCAGCTGTTTCAATCGCTTTCACAGTTCTCATCCCCGACTCTAAACATTTAGCGATTCAAACTCCAAAATGGATGCGTACGTTTCGTCGATCCCCTTGTTCTCCGAAGCACGCGAGAGCTAACACAGGAATAGACTCAATGCCTCGGAACAGCGCGAGCTCCAGAACCGGATGGAAAGGAAGCAGATGAAGGAATTCATGAACGTAAGGATGTCTCCATGAATCGAAACTTGCCAAATGCATGTTCTCGACCGATTTCTTTCACCGGACACTGACGGATCCGGCCATGCAGATGTACTCCAACCTCGTCCAACAGTGTTTCGATAGCTGTGTCACAAGTTTCGAGACCAAGTCACTCACATCAAGAGAAGAGAGCTGTGTGATGCGGTGTGTGGATAAGCATCTGAAGAGCTCGCAGCGATTGGGTGATCGGTTCCAAGAACAAAATGCTGCTATGGCGCAAGCAGGAGGCCTCCCTGGACGATAGAGCACTCTGCTCGCTCCTTCTCTACAACCGAAATACCGCTACTCCAGTTTGCAACCCTCGAGGCAAACATTGTAGCATGTTAACGTCCAGTTGGAAAATGTTTGCAGATTACCGACACCATAATCGGTGCTATCAGGATGATTAGGCGCTGTTTTGTACTATTAAGCGCATAGGATACAAAATTACTCTTCTCATTGTATCTAGGGGACATGGGTCAATTCGGTCTTTCGGGTTTCATAAACGTACTCTACACTTTCCAAAATAACTACTCCATTCATAAATTCAAGGTCTTACCATTTCCGTGGCGTTTTCGCTTTCGCTATACTGATATCTAGTAAGAACAGACACAATAGACTACTTTCGGATCATTCACCTGTCTTCAGGAAGGTGTGTGGGAAACGCACAAATAGAAATGCGGAAGTAGTTGGAGCAAGGGGATGAACGTGAACCACAACGCCGACCCCATTTTGACTACTCAAAAGTTGCTTCAATTGATAAATTCATAGAAGAAGAAGCCTTTCAAGCCTGCCGTTCTCCAACCTTTTATAGCAAGACCCGGTTCCGATGGCATTTTCCCGACTTCTCGTTAAGATGGCAAATAACCAGCCGTCAAGCATCATACAAATTATAAACTATCTGGTTCTGCAATTCGATTGTCACAGATATTGGAGAGGTGCGCACAATCTCACGGGCCTATAAATTGGTTCAACAGCTTGAGGCGTTGTATGAGGATGGAGTGCGCCACATCTGTGGCTGTGCACTAAACACCAAGCCCTTGGACCTGCTTGGCCTGCATCATCAAGGTCAGAAAGAACGTTCAACCTTGATTCACCCGGTCAGTATCAAATATAAAACTTCCTGCCTCCCTCTTCATTTTCCTCCACAGATCATCACCTTACGACATACCCCTTTGCACCAATTACTCAACTCCAACAAAATCCGTTCCTACCAATCTATCTACCTCACCACTACTAAACATGGGTCTTATGTGGACAAAGCAGTGGGGTGGAAGGCATGCCGGTTTGTGTTTTCTACTGCCTTCTCATTATGGAGAACTGACATTTTGCAGGCGGTGGTGTCATTGTTGACAAGCATGGCGCCCGTCGCGCTCCATTCCGCTTTTCTTTGGGCAGACTCAACTGTTTCCGCTAAAGCCACGGCTTTCTTTGAACCTACGAACATTGTGTACGTGTTTCGCTCTCTTAAGTCTATCCATATCTTTGCTAACAATTTTTGCACAGGTCTGAACTACCTCATGCTACTGTCTGATCCAACGGTCCTCCTGCATTCTTCGGCGACGGCGTTACGAAGGTATCAATATACGGCGAATGGTTCCTGGATACCTTATCACTGAGGGAATAATGAGCTTAGCAACTGGTAGAGTTGACAACAACACTGGTCAAAAACCTTTAGATAGCTATACAGTGCAATGATACCCTATGAGAAATATTCGATGTGCTTCAATCATTCCAGGCTGTCGTTCCCAGCACCTTCATCAAAGCCACAATCGAAAACATTTGTATGTGAACAGCCCTTGCAATGGGCTGTATATTTCGTGTCGATGTTCAATTCTCATACCAACCATATCGCCTAGCATCTGTGCCTCGGGCCAAATAACCCGACGTGACGTCACTTGCACCGCCACACATTGAACAAAATTTATTCACGCGCGGGGGCCATCAAATCTCTAACCTACACAAATGGGAGAACTCAAATTCAAACAGCGCACTACAAACACAATGCACGAATCACGCTCAATACTTATCATCAACCCCAATTCTACCGAGTCAATGACCGATGGCTTGAAGCCTTTGGTTGATTCGCTCAAGTTCAAAGATGTTGATCACCACCTCTCACCAGCAGCTCTTCATCTAGCACACTAATTCAATCTAGTAGACATCGCACACCTTCTTCACAGCTCCATCTGGCCCTAAAAGCATTAATAATGAAGACGACGCTCACGACAGCGTTCCTCACTGCCTACCAGCTCTCGAGCACATCATCGACCGCCACGATGGCTTCCTCGTTGCTTGCTACTCGAAACATCCCCTCGTACCCATACTAAAGGATAATCAAGGCATCAGGAAGGGGCATAAAGTTGTCACTGGCATATTTGAGTCAAGCGTAGGGACCAGTCTGCAAATTATAGCTCCGGATGAGAAATTCGGCATCGTCAGTACCGGCAAAGTCTGGGAGACGATATTGTCCGAGGCAGTCTTCGATTTCCTAGGTACAGAGTCTGACGCGAGCAAGAGATTCGCTGGCGTGGAAACAACGGGGTTGAATGCGACGGACTTGCATGATGCTCCCGCTGAAGAAGTCCGCAAGCGGATGAAGGATGCCGTTAAGAGACTTTTGAGGAAAGGAAATGTCGGTGCAATATGCCTTGGTTGTGCTGGTATGTCTGGGATGAACGAGATGGTTAGAGAGGCATGCGTGGAAGAACTAGGAGATCCTGAGGGCAATAGGGTCAGGATTGTGGATGGTGTTCAAGCGGGTGTTGCATGGCTCGAAGGAGCTATCAGATCGGGCTTCTAAGCGGGATATACATAGTCAAAAGTTGCTCTTTATTAGGTTAATAAATTGTACTTATCATTTTATTTCGAAATCGAAGTTGTGGCACTCATCAGGACCGTATTTTCCCCGAGTTTTCCAATATAAGCGTACAAGATTCTAAGACCTCAAATGAAATATGTTAATTTAGAAGCAACTCGTTGAGATATATGGGTAGTTGACGGGTTGATGATCGAGCTCGTGACGTAGCTCCAACACCCCCGCTACAGTTCTTTCATCTATCCATGCAGCCCTGCATTTGTACTTCTGCTCAAACAATCCATCTCACGACAAGTTCAACTCCATCTCAGAATTGTTAGTTTTTGTAGCTGATGGTCGAGTCGAATAAACTCAGAACCCCGGCCTTCAATCGTCTGCACCCACCGAACCTCTTCTCCATTACTTCCGTATAATGCCCTAGATATCACTAAGATGAATGATCACCCTTCAGAACCTCGGCCGACAAATATGGATTCACTTCCAAATGAGTTACTCATTCAAATTGCATCTTATCTAGATGTGGATCCTCCATCAATTAGGAATTTCACTCATCAACCTACGTTCAATCTGACACTGTCAGAAGATGAACCACTGAAATCGCTGTCTCAAGTATCATGGAGACTGAGGAGGCTCACAATTCCGATGTTGTTTCGATACACCAGAATTCAGCTCGACACCGAGCACCAATGGGTTCCAATCGATGCAAGGCTCATTGACACCATGTCAAGCCATCTCACGCACTTGAGCCGGCATGAATTGCAAGTCTACACCAAAATGCGGAGCAAGTTTAAGACTAGTCTCTCTTCGGCATTTGCAGAGGAATTCGATGAACTACTCGTCAATTTCGTCCGAATCGAGGATGGCGATGACTTCTTCAAAAGTATACTATATACGCAATGGCTTCCTCATTTACCAAAGTTCTTCACTGAATTCTCGAACTTTGTGAGGCAGAACGATCTCAGCCGCTATATTCGTAGTGTAGTTGTCTACACAGATAAAGAATATGAACTTCGGCGCCTCCCCACCGCAGATGTTCAGTTACATCATTCAGTCGCTGAAATATGGTCCAAGTTGTTCTCCCTTCTGGATCCGACCCGGCTCGTCGTTGCAGCATCACCAGTCACTCTTGCTGGACTCCTAGATACTTCTATGTTGACCTCAGATGCTTGGTCATTCGATATGAAATGCCACTACCTGGAGCTTCGGCAACCCGAATCAAGTCCAAACTCTTCCGAGCATACTAAGACCCCGACATGCCGTCCATGGCACTCGTCGTTGATCCACTGGAAACCCTGGTGTCATCTGGGATATAACGAAGGCTCATCGATCAACGTGTACAGCACGTACGAGTACCACTTGATGCAATCTCCAAAGATGCTCTACCTCTTACTTTTACGCTTAGCCAAGGAAGTTAAAGCCTGCTGTAATATTCGCTCATTTTCTTTCATCGCAGTCTTTCCCTCGAGTCCTAATGTTCTCACTATTATAAGAGCTCTGCAAAAAATCCAGACATTGCAGAAGATACATTTTCAAATTGCCCCTGATTCAGAAAACGATTTGCTCAGCCACCCTAAGAAGCTGGGCAGAGCGCAGCCTCATGACCTCTGGATGGAGTGGAATGAATCATACAGAGCCATTACTAGGATGCTTGAGGAGTATGACTTTAAAGAAGAGGGGGAGTTTGTTAGTGGGGACTGCGAGGAACCGGGCCTTGCCGATGAAGTGCATGATCATTTGATTGAGCTGAGAAGAAGGGGCATACTTTGGCGGAAGGTCGGTACCGGACGCTGGAAGAGAGAACAGTACATTGACCCAGAAGAAGAGGTATCGGAACCGAATCCATTGCCAACTCTTCTCGATTTGGTGCAGTAGACCTCTAGAAAATGACAAGCCCTTTTGGACACCAAAATTGTCATTATGTAATTTACAGATGCACCGCCAACCTTTCCGGCAACGACTTAGCTGGCGAAACGATCCACGGCACAGGCTGAATCTCCGTAGCCCAGCGCTCCTCCGCTCTAATATACTTTCTCAAATCTTCCGAATAGACTCTGCCATCCTTGTTCCTCGCCATCTGCATTTGCCTATCAAACTCCGCACGCGTAGAACAATAAATCCTCTGATACGCCTCTCTGATATCCTCCGCATCACAACCCCACACCAACCCCTTCCCCTTCCCATCACCTGTAGCAAGATGCTTCCATCTGGGATCAGTGGGCGTCCTCCCCACCCCAAGATTCTGCCACACCTTCAACGTAACGACTACATGCGGTCCTTCACAGCGAGCACTCCGCTCCTCGTCATCAGACCGCTGGACATCGATATACATGCCATATTCGGTAGAACAGAAGCCACATTTAAAATACCTGACCCCGCGCACGCCTCTCAAATTCGCAACTTCTCGCGCTACGCCCATGTTCAGGTGTCCACAGAACCAGAATTCGAGACCGCATAGAAAATTCACGATGTGGGTTCCGGAGAAGGAGGAGTTGATGAAGCGGATGGGGAGCGGCTCGAAGGTGTATGTAGAGTGCAGGAGAAGGCGGTCGAGGACTATACGCGGGGTGAAGGAATATGTCAAGAGGATATTTGCGATATCATCTAGCTTGAACGTTCTGGTACCGGAGCATTGGAGTGACTGCAGACAGATACCATTTCCCGCTCCCTTGAAATGCCTATCCATGATCCCCCGAACCATCTCGAAATCTATAACGTAGATTGGGAAGTTTGGGGTTCCGTAGCTTAGTACTTTCTTCCTCTTTCCGAAGCCCATTCCTAGCCATATATTGAGCTTTAGTCGTGACATGCGGCTCACGTGCCGGTGGCGGAGATGGAAAGATAGACATTGTGGACAGCGCCACCATTCCTCGGGATCGTAATCTCTTTCAAATATATCCAGCATCTCGAGATGCTGAGCCCATGATGCAGTGCCCGCTTTACTCATCGCGCGCCATGTCTCTGAGCCCAGAGAGTGGGCTAGAGAACGGCTTGTTAGTGCCAGACATGCGGTTTCTGCTTTCGAGAGATAGCTGGTTATTTGGTCGAGTAGCTCAGTTGGGAGGGTTTGGAGGTGTGATTTTTGGGGGTTCTGGGGAGATTTTTGGTCTTTGCGTTTGGGTGTTGAAGTTGAAACTGTGAGGCTATTTTTAGATTGGGGCTCGAGAGGTGAGGACCAGAGCTTGTGGTATGTGCATGATGTAGGACTCGTTCGACATGGAAGATTGATAGATGAAGGCATTACTTAAGTTTGACGCTGAGAAACAGAGTATTGAGGGATGTAGTTGGGATTCAATTCGATGGTTGCCTGAAAGTTGGAGGGCTTGCTTTTCTGAGGCTGAGAGGTAACTAGGCAAGGCTGGGAACCATAAAGACTGAAGAATCTTTACTTGAAAACCACTTCCATATTTTTTTTATTAGCAAGCGCGAATACTGCTTCACTCCCAGAGCGACTTCATCTTTATTGTGAACATTAGCCTAGCCGGCTAGAAGTCGAGGTATGGAGCCCCTCGCAGCTATCAGCCTTGCGGGAAACATTCTACAATTCATCAACACCACGGCCGGACTCGTGTCGGCGACCCGTCAAGTGTCTAAATTCGGAGCGAAACATGAATATTTGGAATTAGAAACATTGGCAACTGAGCTTCGTGCTCTAGCACAGCGCGTCACTCCCCCGCAGATTGAGAATGATCAAACCTTAACCAAAGAGGAACAATCACTTAGGATTTTAGGGAATCAATGCTTAGAGGTCGTCGACGAGTTGCTCGAGTTGCTACAGACATTGAAACTGAAAGGGTCGCCCAACAAATTTGAGAGCTTCTATCAAGCGCTTAGGAGCGAATGGAAGAAGGACGATGTCGAAGCTCTTCAGAAAAGACTGGATCGAATAGGCCAGAACATAACCATGCATCTCACTCGACTAAACCAACGCAAAATGTTTGCCCGACTAGACGAGCTTACAGCAGCTCATCGTCGACTAGAGTCTCATCATGTTTCCGATGTTAACCGGTTGAAGCAAGACTTCAGGGACATATTTCAAGATATCACGGAGAAATCTTCGAAGTCTCAGACTCTTGACAGCACATCTAACATCCTCCTCCTCGCTGCTAGCAAAGGAATTCAATTATCAGCCGAGCAACTCATTTTGGAGCAGCTATGGTTCGATACGATTGATGACCGTTATTCAGCTATAGCCTTGGCACACGAAAAAACGTTCTCGTGGATCTTAGATGATGGGACCCCTAAGGTCGGACAAAGTACTCCAGCTGGCTTTGTGGAGTGGCTTGTCTCGGACGATGACCTCTACTGGATATCCGGAAAGCCAGGATCGGGCAAGTCGACACTCATGAAGTACTTATGCAATCATGCAGAAACGAAGAACTGTCTGCAAGTCTGGTCGAAGAAGAATCGGCTAGCCAAAGCAGACTTCTTTTTCTGGAACGCGGCCAGGAACGGATTGCAGAAATCTCAGCAGGGCCTTCTCCGTTCCCTCATTTATCAGATCCTGCGACAATGTCCTGACATTATTGCAGAAGTCTATTCTGAAATATGGCAAATTTACAATTCGGTTGATATGTCTGAGAGCCAACGAGCATTTGAAACTCTTCCTATTCCGATGAATACGCAGGCTTTACTTAGAGCCATTCGACGCATTGTTGCTACGACAGCAGACTCCGGAGCGCGATTTTGCTTTTTTATTGATGGGTTAGACGAGTATGACGGAAAGCCCGAAGAGATCATCGAGATTGTCACTGCTATCAGAGCGTTGTCTAATGTTAAGCTCTGCGTATCGAGCCGCCCTTGGAACGCATTCGTACAGAGCTTTGGGAGACAAGGTGTGCCGAAAGTGTATATGCAGGATTTTAACAGGGAAGACATCGCAAAATACGTGCACGACAGCTTAGAAAAGGATGAGAATTACCAAGACATGGAGGATAAGGACACGGAAGGTGCCAAACTTATCTGTGAAATCAGTGACGCGGCTCAGGGTGTCTTCCTGTGGGTTTTCCTCGTCGTCCGGTCCTTCAAAGAGGGCCTTACAAACGGAGACCGGATCATCGACTTACAGGAAAGATTGAAAACACTACCAAGAGACCTAAATGAATATTTCAAAAGGATGCTTCTATCCGATACGGCCTCTGACCCAAAGCCATCATACCGACGACAATCTGCGCGAATTTTTGCCGTGACCTTGGAAGCAAAAGCTATTCTACCCTCAATGGTCTACTGGTTTCTGACTGAAAAAGATGAAACCACACCTGGCTACGCCATGGAACTCGATGTAGAGCCAGTGACCATGCAAAAAATGGCACAGCGACAGAAATTAGTAGAAAGGAGACTCAACACCTATTGCAAAGGCTTACTAGAGATTCAGTATCTGCCCCAAGAACGTAAGTTCGACCAGCTCCCCTTCAGTACTCTCTTCAATAGAAGAGTGGACTTCATTCATCGAACAGTGAGAGACTTCTTGCGGACGCCGGAGACCCAATCTTTTATCAGACATTGGAAAGCGTCCGGATTCAACCCCGATGCGAGTATATGCAATGCACTATTAGCATTGCTTAAGTCTATACCCCAGGATGGCGAATATTTCCAACAGGCACAAATGGAAGGACCGATCCCAAAGCTGATTGATACTTTCTTCAACCATGCGAAAGCGCTGGAGAATTCACACTATACCCTTCTGGCAGAGATATCACTGGTAGATGAGCTTGATGCTGTATTTCGAAGATACCAAAACGTTGTTAGCCGGGCGGCAATAACCCACGTCCTTGGACGCTCCACCGTGCTCGAAGCGAGCGTGAAGAGGGGCCTTGGTCAATATGTCACTGAAAAGCTCCGGTCTCCCGAAGCCGGCGTATCTGGCCTTGCCTTGGAAGATGCTGTAAACAACCTCGACTTGGACCTGGTTCGAATCCTACTGCAAAAATGCGCCCAGCCAGATGCTTCCAGAGTTAAACAAAAGACATGTTCGGGCTTCCTATGTAATCACTATAGGAGGGGACATGAGGACAGGACCCCGAAAGAGGCAGAGTTGATTTATCGTATTCTACAAGAGCTAATGAAACACGGTGTCGACCCTGACGCGACCTGCGGCATAGAAGGGACGGTAAAAGAGAAGATGAAGCAGACCCTGGATCACAAGCATTGGGTTCTTATACAATCCGAATTTAAGCTCGACTCTCCTGATCCTGAGCCTGAGCCTGAAGCTGCGGAGTTTTCGCACCTTGCTTCACCTAAGCAACTAAGAGAGGAAAACGAGACTACGGGCCGTAAAAAGCCATCATTTCGCAAGAGATTGCGTAACATCCTCAAGATCAACTGAACTTACTCTTAGATAAAAACTTCGTGGGCGACGACAATAGATTCCCACATTGATGTCATATCAAACTTAGCCTGGTCGGATTTCCTATTTTCTATGAACTCGGCAGTTACGTTATCCGTTTGTAAGGTGCAAAAGCAGTCTCCTTAACATCTTCGAACTCAACGGCTCTCCTTTATAAAATCCCTCAACATAACACCCACGAATGTTCTCATAACACCCTTAAACCTTGCGGAACATCATAGAACCCAAATAATGAGCCGGAAAGTAAATCAAATCGGCTTTCTCGCGGCTTGGGGAATCTGGCCACGCGAAGGCACTCCTAAAGCTTGTGGTTGGGGTTGAGGGGTAAAGTTGGTTGGAACGCCGAGGGTGAAAGATACTGAGTGTGGGGTGTGAAGGAAGAGCTGGATTCAAGATTAAGTGAGCGTTGACGAACCAAGGGAAACTATCTTAAAGTCTGATACGACTGAATATGATATATCGAAGACGTAAAGTCCCGTGACATTTTCGCTTCCACCATCATTCCTGCAACTGTGCAGCAATCATAGTACAAACACTCCCCTCCGGCTGCTGAACATCCACAATCTTCAACCCCTCATCCGCTCTTCCAAGCAACTCCGTCCAATCCGCCAACGTCCTCTCATGACTCCCCAAAACCGTCATCATCTGCATATCCAGCCTCCTAATCGTCCTCACCACCCCCCTCGGTATATGTGCGGTAACCTCAGGCGGCGGAATCACGCTCTCCGCAAGCACGATATACCCACCCTTCTTCAACTTGCCACTATTGATGAGGGAGCGTAGGATCTGGATGCTGTGCTCGTCGTTCCAGTCGTGCAGGATGTAGCGCATGAAGTAGACGTCTACGGATGCATCTGGGAGAGAGGATGGTTGGGGCTCGAAGAAGTTGGCGGCTTTGAAATCGAGACGGCCGGATTCTAGGAGGCTGGAGTGGTTTTCTTGCGCTTCGGCTAGACTGTGCGATGTTTGGCCTGGGAGATCTTGGACGAGGAGGTGGAGGTTCGGGAAACCTTCAGCGAGAGCTATGCTGATTTGTCCGGGTCCACCGCCGACCTAGTTTTGTGTAAGTGGATCTTGATTTCAATGAATTTGATGATCTAGGAGGAAAGTGTAGGATTGGGCTCGAAGTATGGACACTGGCACTCACATCAACGACAAGGGCATTCTTCGGTAATTTCGCCCATTCAAACCCTTTAAGAACATGATCGGTTGCAAAACCCGGGCCTTTAGTCCACCACCGCATCGAATTAGTGAACTTTTGCATGCGACCCTGGGCCTCTGGATCGTCAGATGCAAACCACTGGAACATAGGTAACTCTGTGTTGTAGGCTAGATTCAGTCCCGTATGGTTTGGTCCTTCATCGCGGGGCCATTTCTTGAGCGCTTCTACAACCTTGGCTGTACTGGGATACACTTCGTCGGCGTTATTGGATAGAAAGTCGCGTGCGAGTTGGTCTTTTAGCAATAGCAATGAAGGACCATTGTGGGCGACTTGCCCGGGCTTGGGTTCGCAGAAGACGCCATTGGTCATTGCATAGCGCAGGATTCTTGTTACGAATCCGACGGCCAGAGGTGGTTGGGTCTTTGCAGCTACCTCTTCGAAGGGAACACTTCCTTTTTCAGGAACATTCTCGTAGAATTTGAAGTGAGAGATTGCTCGCATTGCTGAGCTAGTATGATGCTGGAGATCTGTTAGTAATTTTCTGTACGAATAAAGGAGGTTGTGCGTACTCCACCCCAAGCCCGTTCCAGAAGCAGCTCCCTTGGTCCCAAGACATTTTCGGTCAAGGTATCGCACAGATCCAATATGGCTTGACGAGCGTCGAGGACTTGTTTCTCGGAAGAAGGAGCAGGAAACTCGGGAGCTGCATCTGCACTGATGGAAAGTGGCGGCAAGTTATTCTTATCAAGGAATGCGTCAATGATTTTTGCAGACTCAAGTAGCTGAGTTGCCAGAGCCGTCAGAGAGGACGTCTGTGCAGCCATTGCTAAGAGATGGATCTTTCTCAATCTTTGGCGCGGTGTGTGGGACGTTATACAGGGCCATGGTTCGAATATAACTCATCTGTAGGTGCCTACTACAGAAGGGCTTACCTAGGTATGTGGAGAGTCAAGTTGCAAATCCTACAAAGGATTGCTTACTGTGTATTCCGCCATTGGCTAAATGTAGCTAGCAAGACACGTACAATAGGGAAGCTTCGTTGCAAGTACGGCAGGAGAGCGTTTGCTCGGGTGGTTCTTGGGGTAAGCGAAATGCAACAGCTCGTAAGCAACGCTCTGTTCTGGTCATGTCAGGGCGGGGTGCTCGATGTTGGGGGCTAAAAGACGTTTTTTTTGGTGCCAGTAGCAGCACAGCCTAATGAGCGCCAACAAGCAAACATGGGTCTGATTTGTCGAGGAGGCACAGCAGTGGCATCGTCAAGTGATGTGAAGGACGGCAAGCGTTGTTGGGAGGCCTGAAAGAGGGGCGAAAGATACGGAGGCGCAAGTTGGGGTTGGTTGCGCAGACGGGAGGTTCGCGTTTCCCCCCGACGTAGGTAAGCACAAGACGACAGAAGACGACTATGTGACCGTGGGAGAATCCATTCGGGGACTATCGCCGACCTCAATTTGTTAACACATAGCGACAACCTTCACCTGGGCAGCATCCAGGAGCGAAGTCTGCGGGTCGCTGTGGTTGCTTGAAAGGTGCTCGCAAACGGGGAGCCTGAGGCTTCGATCGGCTCACTCACCCCAACCGAACCGGCGGGGAAGAGCGATGCGTCACAACGACACACCCTCATTATCCAAATGCATCCCCTTCTTCCTTCATCGCTGCCTAAGCCTTTCCCCTTCATCCTCCAAAGTCTCAAGTCTCATGATGACTGGAAAAAACCAACGGCGCAGGTCGAGTTCTTCGACAGATCATGCCCAGTGATTGGCTCGAGCCTGGTGAGATTGAGGCTGAGACCATTGCCCAAAAAAATTTAGACTGTCTACAGCCCGTTGGTGGTGCTATTTAAAATTTCGCGGTACCCCCCGAAATCGCCGTGATGTCGACGACTCAGATGTTGTGCATGTTTCCTCTTTTGTTTCTTTCTATTCCTTTTTCTCGTAATGTCTTTTCATATTAAGTCAGTGGAGATGGATAATGATCATGAGGCAAGAGTTTGGGATGAGGAGAGCAAGTTGCTCGATGGGCGGCCTAGCATTGAGGAAGGATCCATTGAAGAGATGGCAGGTGATGAGCACGCAGGTCTCGTCAGGAAGCCGCGATGGGAGACATCCTTTTCTTCCCGCGATGT
>AJFK01000855.1:0-10002 GCA_000467715.1 Hysterium pulicare CBS 123377
TCACCATTGCTCGTGGTGACTCTCTTTTGCTCTCTTCTTTTGCTCCTCCTTACCCTACATTTCTCTGTAATTCCTATCTGGTCGATCCCGTTCCTATCTACCTGCAAAATGGGGGCTTGGCCGTCCTCCCCTCCGACTCCGTTGGTGTCAGCTAATACTACCGGAGCCAATTACACCTGTAACCCCTATCAGAGTTGCTGGCCTTCTACAGTTGAGTGGAATGCGTTCAATCAGAGTGTTTCGGGAAATCTCAAGATAGCGCACCCATGGGCTGAGCCATGCTATCACAACACTTCCTCAGCCGAATGCCAAGCGGTGGCTGCAAACTACGCGATTGGCACATCTCGATCCGCTCAATACGCCGACATGGAGTTTCTCAACTGGGAAGGTTGCGGTCAAGCCGATTGTGCATTGAACACCTTTTCCCCTTTATCCTCTCCATCCGGAATTTGTTCACTAGGAAGACTTTCTGCGTACTACGTCGAAGCCCATCAAGCGCGTGATATTATCAAAACAGTGGGTTTCATCCAGAAACATGGCATTCGTCTCTCGATCAAGAACAGCGGCCATGATTACTTCGGTCGCAGCACCACGGCGAACTCCTTGGCGATTTGGACTCGTAATCTGAACGACAAGACGTTCCACCAAACCTTTCAGCCTTCTGGATGCGATAAAGTCAAGCAATACCAGAACATTGGCGAAATTGCAGCTGGCGTGAATGCGCAAGAGGCGTACACATACTTCGAACAATTCGGAATGTACGTGACTGTCGGCGCGGTTCCATCCGTCGGTATAGCCGGAGGTTTCGGTCAGGGCGGAGGCCACGGCCCATTGGGACCTAGCTACGGTCTCATGGTTGACCAAGCCGTGGAATTCGAGGTCATCACCGCTGATGGAAAGACTCGTCTCATCAACGAATGCAGCGATCCCGACCTCTTCTGGGCCATGCGAGGCGGAGGTGGTAGCACATACGCAGTTCTCACACGATACAAATTTCAACTTCATCCCGCGGTTCCAATGAACGTCTACAGCTTCCAAGCTAATTTCCCTAACGCTTCTCAGATCACCGATCTCACCAAGTCAAAAGTACATCGAGACATAGTGACGGCTCTCGCCCTAAACCAAACCGACTTCTCCAACAACCGCGTGGCAGGCTACAACTTCATCCTACCAGACCACATGGTCTCTCTCCAAATCCTCCCCAGCAACGATACTCAAGCGCTTCAAAAGATCACCGCGCAATGGTGCAGCTTTTTGACGAACTACCCTGGTCTCAACATCACAGAAAACACCTACTACAGCTTCCAAAACTACACCTCCTACGCAGCCTTTACGCAAACTCCAAGCATCGCGCAAAACGGCCCCGTAGGCGTCGGACTCGCAGAATCAGGCCGTCTAATTCCCCGCTCCCTGTTCAACACCCCCTCATCCATCTCCACTCTCGTCGACGCCTTCCTCCAAAGCATCCAAATCTCTTACGCTCAGGGTGGAGGGTTGTTCCCCGGCAGCGGACAAATCTATGCTACCGGTCCGTCCAATCAACCTGATAACAGCAAGACTGGCGTTAACCCCGCGTGGCGCGGGTCCTTGTGGGAAGTGATCTTGGGCGGTATTTGGGTTAATTCGGCGACGCTCTCTACTCGGAGTCAGATACAGGAGACGATTAGTGATGCGATGAAGCCTTTGAAAGCTGTTACCCCTGGTGGAGGATGTTATATGAACGAGGGCGATTGGACGGAGCTAGATTGGCAGCAGACGTTCTTTGGAAGTAATTATGATAGGCTGGCTAGTGTGAAGCAGAGGTACGATCCGACCGGCATGTTCAATTGCTGGAAATGTGTTGGGTGGACTGGTGCCAATGAGTAAGTTTCTCCCTCATCATCTTGAGTAACTCAAGCCGCGTCTCTGAATCATCGCTGATTGTGGGTTTTAGTCCAATGTACTCTTGCTATGGTCAATCGGGTAGCCAGCCGAATCCGACGGTTCCCCTTGGACCTGTCTGATCGTCATAACTTGTGATGCTTTGCGACGACACCTGATTTGTTTCATTACTATTCCCCTCATTTCAGGTGTTCTGGAGACAGCAGGTGGGAGGCGCTTATAGAGGCGGCGGAGCCGTGGTGCTTTATTCTCAACTTTGTCTTCGATGTATTCTCGCTTGTTCCATTCAATTCCTATACCGTGGATTTCTCGATGCTTTCCGATTCCCAATGCATATTGTATTATGTTGCTGAGGACTTCTTTTCATGTATCATATACCCCTTATATTTCTAGCTGCAGGTCCGGCGTTACTTTTTTATAGCAGACTTAGATGTTTTGAGGAGTAGGGGTTAGGTAAATAGGCGGTGTTGACTTGGAGCGTAAGGAGTAGCTGGAATTCCTCAATCTCATTCGCTGATTTCCTGCCTTCCTTGAAACTATGTTATATTGCTCTTTTTGCTCTGTCAACCCTAAATATACGGCGTTAGGTAGGAATATGCTATTATTGTAGCTTTCAACGTATTGATGGGCTGTATCGCCTCCTGCATTTGGCCTAGTGCCGAGCTATTGGAGCTTGGTCTGAAGGAACATCTGTCCGCACGATGTTTCGCAAAATTTTAAAATTATTCCGGAGATCGTTACTGCGTGGTGCTGGAGGACAGAGAACAGGGTAGTGTTTGGCATGATCCTCTGGGGATCTGGATTTCCTCGCTTTTTGATCATTTTGCTAAATTACGGAATTTTTTCGACCAGTAGATTGCAGGTGCACCATCATGTAAGTAGATTTCAGTACCTAGGGCACCTTATGCCCCACAAACTCTTTCAATAATTCTAGAATTTGATATAGCAGCTCTACTAGGTGTTCATTTTGATATCATTTCAGTTGCTGGGGTCGGTAGATATCATTTGTCCTTAGGCACGGACGACCAGTTTATGTTGACCCCGAGCACTAAAAAGCCGCCAGACCTAGATAGGAATGACATGGAATTAAAATGCGTTATCATATTCATGTTCAAAGCCACCTCAAAGCCCCATCAGCACCGTCAAGAAGTATTCATCTATGGAAGTTATTTTGGTGTCAAGTTAAGATGCACTCTCAGCCTGATGCACCTACTCGGGCGGCCCAGCCTCAGCACGCAGCCTTGGCGCATTGAGCAAGTAGGTCGGCCCAACCTTGAAGCCTCTTCTGCAATTAACTCTCTTCAGATCCATGTACCCGGTCTCCCATCGCCATATTCCTAGCGGACTCAACACAGGAAAGGCAGGTTTAATGGTGCTACTTCGGTAAGAAGCCATTACTCATTTGTTCTGGAGGGATAAGCTAGATTGCTGACATGTAAAGCTGTAACCATGGCTGCCAGCCTCATAACTACAACTCCGAACCACTCTGATTACGCTACACAAGTCGAAGTTCCTTTTACATATATCGATCGCCTCGGACAAGGTGCTTACGGTCATGTCGATAAGGTCCACCGAACGTCTGACAACTCCAAATGTTACGCACGCAAAAGTTTCACACTCTCCAGAACGAAGAAGGCAGCAGTGTTACAAGAAGTCCAAATATTCACTTCTATCAAGCATGTCCACGCCGTGCGCCTCGTCGAGACATATACATGTGGCTTGGAATACGCGATTATCATGGAGCCAGTTGCCGATGGAAACCTCAAAGATTATCTTGAGGTCATGGACCAGGATCCTCGAGAGCAAGGCTCTCTGGACATGATCCCCCAATGGTTTGGATGCCTCGCAGGAGGATTGGCATACATCCATGCGCAAAACATACACCACCGAGACATCAAACCGGAGAATATCCTTCACTTGGGCAGAAACGTCCTCTTTACTGACTTTGGTCTATCAAAGGATTTTGAAGAGAATACTCTTTCTGAGTTGACTGACGTACGTGGAACTCCAAAGTACAGGGCTCCAGAAGTTGAGGATTACAGACGACCTGGTCGGAAAGCAGATGTTTTCTCTTTAGGGGCTGTCTTTCTCGAGATGCTTGCTGTCTACTCAGGTCCGGGGCAGCTGACGAAACTCGGGAATCATCGACGTGGACCATATTCCTCGAAGCTAGATGAAGTCCATAGCTGGATCGATAATTTGGAAAGGAGCCCCCTTGAGGGCAATGTCGACTGGTACACAACGATAGTCTTCCTCTGCCGGCAAATGCTCCAAAAGGAGAAAGAGAAAAGACCCTTTGCGGACGCGATAACAGCATGCTGGGCTTACTATCCATTTTCAGCTACGCCGCCAACCTCTTGCAAATGCATCACAGATTCACCGGATCTCGCGCATCATTATCTTCATGATATCAATGATGCATTTCAAGAAGCGTCTAATAGTGACCACCAACTTGTAATGGAGTTGTTGATCCGAAGAGGAGCGGATGTCAACGCCCAAGGTAGAATATATGATCATGCGCTGCAGGCTGCTTCCATGCGTGGCCATACCAAGCTGGTCAAGATACTGCTAAAGAATGGAGCGGACGTTAACGCGCAAGGTGGAATATTGGGTAGCGCGCTACAGGCTGCTTGCTATTCTAAGGATGCTGAGCTAGCCAAGCTACTATTGGCGCACGGAGCGGACGTTGACGCGCGGAGTGGATTTTATGATACTGCACTACAAGTTGCTTCTTCTCACGGCTACACTGAGGTGGTAAAGCAACTGTTAGACAAGGGAGCGAATGTCAACGCGGAAGGAGGATACTTTCATACTGCGCTACAGATTGCTTGCTATATGGGCCAAACTGAGGTGGTTCAGCTACTATTACACAAGGGAGCGGATATCAACGCAAGAGGTGGAGAGTATGGTACTGCGCTGCAGGCTGCTTGCCGTGGAGGCCTCATAGAGCTTGTTAAGCTATTATTACGCAAAGGTGCTGATATCAACGCGCAAGGTGGAGCAGATGGCAACGCGCTGCAGGCTGCTTCCTATCGCGGCTATAAGGAGGTGGTTAAGCTGCTGTTAGACAAAGGAGCGGATATTAACGCGAAAGGTGGACCTAAAAGTAGCGCGCTAGAGGCTGCTAAGTCCGAAGGTCATGATAAGGTTGTTCAACTATTAACGGAAGCGGGGGCAAGGGCATAGTGGTTGCCGTATAAATTAGGGAATGGTTGAAACTGGCGAGATGGGTGGAGGCGAGGTAATGTGCTGGGACCATCACCAGATTTCACGACTTATCTTCTCCAGAAATGAGTGAAGTCTTGCAAATGCTTAGAACTGTGAACAGCTCAAGTCTGATAAAGGATCTACTCTTCAGTCGCAGCAAGGCTAGTGCAGATTTCAAAGTCTGATTCATGATCATAAACTAGATGGACATACAGAGGACTGAAAAGGCGGAGAACAACCTTTCCAGTGACAGGTATCACTCCCCAGAATGTGTTGACTGAAATGCTCGACAACGTCGTAGTGAGTGAAGGGTTCCAATGATGTTGACGAGAAACCCAGGCCCCAGGGCTACTGGTTCACAACACTACATCCTTCATAGCGTTCTTGAAGTACTAGGAGGTGGAATGCAGCCTAGCATGTGCTGGGCTTGAACTTCTTTGGGAGGAATATGGTTACGCCTGGGAAGTATGCGTTAGTCACAGCTTCCGCCTGTTTTCGACGTGACTCTCACCAGGATGTTCGCCAGCTCCATTATGAGTTGCACTGCATCTTGAAGCAGATATTCTTTCGCAGGCTAGAAGATGTTGAGACACACCGTCTTGATCCATCGTAATGGAGTTTAAGTGTGAGTGCTTCTTCGTATTATCTGGTAACCTCCTGCTGCATGCTCCGCTTCTCCTTGTTCACCATGGCGGCCATCGACTACCATTCCATACTTCAGCGGTTCCAGCTCCAGATTTCAAAAGGCTTCAAACTTGTTCCACCAGAGATATCCGAGCACAGTCCCCACACTCACAAGCGCATAGCTCAGATTCATCTCAACCACGCTCCAAACCCACAAACTCCCAATTGGCGGCGCACTCTTCATGATATAAAAGTATCCATGCATATTTCCAGAGTACACCATATAACAACCCGCAACCACACTCGTGATCAAAAAGAACAGATTCCTCAGAACAGGGAATCGCATAGAAAAATCAACATGAAGCAAGTAAACTACGATGAAGAAAACCGGTAACGCGGTGATCGCTCTCGTAAAAATTTCCTGCCATATAACTTCTTCCCGATATTGAGAATATACGATGACGTCGAGCGTGAAATGTAACATGACCAGGCTAACGGAATACAATACCGCGTCGCCGAAGGGTCCGATGGGATCTTCGTCGTTGAACGGCCGCTCGCCTTCTGGGGTGTTATTGGTATCTAGATTCCATTTTGAGGGCTTTCCTTTATTTAACTCCCTCCGTCGCTCCTCTGCTAGGTCGAATAGTGTTTTGCCTTTCGGGCCGGAGCGGTCGGGGTGCTTGAGGAGGAGTTCGACACCTTCTTGGTTCAGCTCGGTGGACGGTTGGAGGGCGCCGTTGCGATTGGAATCTTTTTTGGAGGCTGCACGGCGTTCTTTGCGGTTTCTCGCTTGGCTTGAGTCTGCCATTGGAGCTTTGGAAGCTGTGGATAACGTTATAGTTGGGGAGTGAGGTGGTGGATTGATTAATTGATTGATTGATTGATTCATTTGGTGGGCTATCCCTAGGGGCTCTGTGGCCACGTAGCCGAGATCCTTCGGGCCTGGAACCCCCCGCTGGGGTGTTCTAGGCCTGGTTAGGGGTCCTAACCCTCTAACAGTAAATTAAACTTTTATAATAGGCTATCTATATAATAGCTCCCCTAACTAATAATAGCTCTTCTAGATATATTTATATTTCTAGGGGCCCTTACTTTACTTAATAGGCAACTATAAATATATAAAATAATAAAATATAGTATTAATCTTTCTAATTTATTTTTAAAACTATATATATTTTAATATTTTTCTATTATTAAAAAATAGTAAATATTTCTTATTTAAGTTTACTTATTTTTATAAATATTTAGAATAGTTTTAGTATTTTAAATCTTTAATAAAGTTTATTTTAGCCTATCTACTCTCTCTATATTTACTTTTCTAGCTAATAGATTTTATAGCTAGACTAGAGACTTATATTATTCTTTTAGATTAATATTCTCTTTCTATTCTTATATTATATTTTTTTATCTTTCTATTATTTTTTATTTTTTTATTATATTATTAAATAGTATTTATATTTATAAAATATATTTTATTTATTCTAAACTTCTATCTAAAGAGTTTTTAAAATATTTAATATAGCTTTATATAATAGTATCTAGTTTAATTTAATCTTTTTTTAGATAGGCTAATACTATATATAGTGCTAATTCTACTACTATTCTTTTTTTATATTATTTAATAATAGCTTAAGTTATAGTAATTTCTTAGACTTATATATTTTCTATAAATATTTAATAAATAAGTATTTAAGTTACTATTTAGTTACTTACTTATTTTAGAAAAGCTACTTAGCCTCTTTTACTACTATTTTAATAAACTTAAACTACTATAAAACTTTTATTTTATATATTAGAAGAATAGTATATCTTACTATCTATAAGTTACTTAATAAAATATTAAGGTTTTGCTTTTTCTTATCTATAGCCTTCTATATAGCTCTTTTATTATTATTTAGTTTTAGATAGTAGATTAGAATATAGTATATAGTTTAATACTTATTATTATTATAGAATTTATATATAGATAACTTTATCTTATTATTAAATTAAAAGAGATAGTTATTAAATCTAATTATACTAGTAGAGAGCTATATTAAAATAGAATATAGTAAGTATAATAGATTATTATATTTTTAAAGTATTTTAGTACTTAGTATATCTACTATCTTTTTAAACTAGTAGCCTCTATAGGTATCTCTCTATTATTTATTTTATTTATTAAGAGTTCTTTTTTAAATCTTAGCCTTTATATAGGTTCTAGTTAGAATAATCTACCTAAGTTAGAGTATAGGTTAAATTTAGATATTTAAATAGTCTATTTTTTTTTATACTTTATTAGATTGCTAGCCTATTATATATTTAGCTATCTTATTAGCTTTTTTATTATCTAGTATATCTATATAGCTTAGAATCTAGTAGATTTCTACTAAATAAAGAGTTTATTTATAATAGCTATAGAATTAGTAGAGAAACTACTATTTATTCTTAGCTATAGCTCTAGAGACTACTAATATAAGGCTTTTATTATTAGTATAGATAACTACTAGCTAAATTTACCCTAATTCTATAATTATCTCTATAGCTATAGCTAGTATATATACCTTTCTATTATATACTAATTGCAAACCTTAAATATTAATATATATACTAAGTATCTATTCTCTTTTTAAATATACTATTATTACTTCTATATAGTTATTAATTTCTAAGCTATCTATATATTAGTAGATATTATAGTTAGAGTAGTTAATAATATAGTTCTTGTGCGCCTCCTTTAATAATCTATAAATAACTATTCTAAAATAGAGCCTCTATAGCTTATTAATAAATATAGTATTTAGTTTAATATTAAGAAACTTCTCTCTAAATTATATAATAAATACTACTTTATATATAGTAAGTAGGCTTTTAAGGCGTATATTTAGATTTACCTAGAGTAATACCCCTACGTAATAGTATTTTATAGCTATTTTAAATATAGTTTTAGCTACTATCTTTTAAAAATAAAGTTTAGCTAGTTAGAAATAAACTATAATATATATAATATCTTCTAGTATATTTTTAAAGTTTCTAGTAATATAGTTTACTATAGTTTATTAGAAACTATCTAATATCTTAACTATTCTATTACCCTTCTTATTATCTATTTTATACTAGATTAAGGCTCTATATATAAAGTAAGATAGTATAACTATAGTATATATACAATAATAGGCTATAACTCCTACTTTCTATATAGGTTTGCTAAAAACTTAAATAGTATTAAGCTTATTAGCTATTTTTTTCTTTAGCTTAGCTAGATAGAATTTAAAGGTTAGTTTTATATTTAATATAACCTCTAAAATCTTAAGGGTCTATTTAGGTTTAATAATATAGTTTCTAAAAATAATTATATATTGCTACTATTCTATAGTAAATTAATTTATCCCTAGATAGATATAATATATTAGTATAAACTTTTTAATATTAAATTTACTACTATATTATAGACTCTATATATTATACTTAGCTACTATCTATTTTAGAATATTATAAATATTTTTTATTATTAGATCTATTACTACTATATTTATATTATCTATCTAGCTAATAATAATAAGTT
This sequence comes from Hysterium pulicare CBS 123377, assembly GCA_000467715.1. Lineage (NCBI taxonomy): Eukaryota > Fungi > Ascomycota > Dothideomycetes > Hysteriales > Hysteriaceae > Hysterium > Hysterium pulicare. The sequence continues at coordinate 9,257 of AJFK01000855.1, forward strand.
TACTTTAATCTATTATACTTCTTTTTCTTTTAAAAGCTATAAGGTTAATATTAAAAATAGTAAATAGTAGGGGGAAGAGTGGTAATTTCTAAGAAATTTTTATATCTATCTTTTTAAGTTTTATAGTTAGGTTTAGAAGCTTAAGCCTTATTTTTCTATTTTTAAGAAAGCTAGTAGTTTAGCTAGCCTATTTTTTCTTTAGGCCTCTTTTATATATATTATATAGTAGGTATTGATAGAAAATATAGTTAAAGGCTTTTATAATATCTATAATAAGTACTATTACTATTCTTCTTTTATTTTATATTTAGTATACTATTTTAACTATTTTATATAGTATATCTTCTATAGTATATCCCTTATAGCCTCTATAATATTTTATAGATAGAATATTTTAGGTTTTAAAATAATACTATAAATATTTAACTATTATTTTCTCTAGTACTTTATTTATAGTATTAAGAAGAGTAATAGAATAGTAAAAGTTAATTTTATTAGTAGATTACTTTAGTTTTGGGAGTACTATTATAATTAATTTATAAAAATAAAAAAAATAATATTCTATATTTATACTAGTATTAAATATAATATATAGCTAGTTAAATAGATATAAGTTTAGATATTTAATTACTATCTTTAGTATTTTTATTACGGAAGGGTAGAGGTTTAAACCTAATAGTATACTTTCAAAATATACTTTTAATACTAGATTGTTGCTAGGGCTAAGGGCTAATACTTAACTATAG